>JABJVR010047645.1:0-26998 GCA_025773905.1 Chitala chitala
CCCTGGGTGTCCCCTGCCCTGCGCCCTATGTGCTCTGGGATGGGCTCCAGGCTTCCCCGTGACCCTCACCAGGACTACACAGTTGAGATGATGGATGGATGGAACAGAACCTTAATGTGATCAGTGTAACCAAAATAATCATGTACTTTAACTCTTTTTTTTTAAATATTGGGCAGATGGAAGAATTCATTAAAGATATCTTTAAAAAATGGGATACACAATTTTTAAGAGTCTGCTATAAAATCTAAATTGTACCAGCAAACACGCGTAATCTTGAAGTAATTCCAGAGACATTAAATATATATTTGATGGTACGGTCACAGTGACACCATATATTCTAACATTGAAAAATAAAGTGGCTTAAATGGTCTTCTTCATCTCTAATAAAATGGCCAAGATAAATCAAATTTCAAATTTTATTATGCATATATTAAAGGGACCTCTTTATTGGACTCTGGCTTTAATAATGTCATTGTGTAATTAAAAAATACTGTGCATAATATACTTTCTGTTGTTTTTGTTTGTCATATACCCTAACTGTATAGTTCAGGTCACACGTGTATGTGGTAACATTAATGTGTTTATGAAACATATAACGTGATATGTGTATATATATATATATATATATATATATATATATATATATAGACAGTGTATGTACGTAAGTTCTTCATATACCTCGTTTTATCCTATATGTATCCTGCAGATGGCGCTGTTTTAATAAAGAATTTTCTGTCTCAGCTGACTTTTGACCCACATTTAAATTTGCCTTTGAACTGTGGGCGTAGAAGGTATTTCTGAAATGGGGATAGGGGGAAGTTTAGTAAGAGGACCAGACTGTATTAAATTCATTTTTTAAGCAAGAAAATATAATTTCTGTTTTGATGTACGTTCCCATGTGGTTTTGTAGTCTGTGGTGTCATTTACAAAATGGGTAAATTTCTCAGCAGTTACTGTCATAAGTCTCTTTAGAGTCCTGTCATTGTCATAACCACCAATAAGATAATTATCCAGTGTTTTAGATGCCAATTTTTGGGCAGTACAAGAATTTTATTTATTTTGGACTATAAATATGTACATGGGTAAATACTATAATTTATGGTTACTGACGCTTTCCCTGCCAGTATTGTTTCCGTCTTGGTATTCATGGTTTGTAAAGTTTGATTAAGGTTACACTACAGAGTTATATTTATGAATCTGTGTAGGAAATTATAAATTAAATCTCCATTATTTCATCTACAAAGATAATTACTAATGCAGCAGACACAGGCGAAGACGTGTGCCAAGTCTCCAAAAAAAGAAAGTTAAATAACCTTAACTTTCACAAAGATAAGGTGCTATACAGCCTCAGTGTAATGGGATACATCTGTGCTTTCATCGCCCCTGATTTCCTTTTTATTCTATGTGAACAGTCCAAA
Source organism: Chitala chitala (assembly GCA_025773905.1). Classification (NCBI taxonomy): domain Eukaryota; kingdom Metazoa; phylum Chordata; class Actinopteri; order Osteoglossiformes; family Notopteridae; genus Chitala; species Chitala chitala. Next base: position 1,419 of record JABJVR010047645.1, read on the forward strand.
CATGCCTTTTAGCTAAACTGAGTGTCAACACTTAGAGAGATACAGCTCTGCAAAAAGCGACCACTTTTCGAACTTCATAATCCACAACCATTAAAACACTCGCCCCCATATATATATATTCCATTTTGTCTACAACTAGTGATATAGTGCTGTAGATGCAGAGAGAAAGAATCAGTCATTAGGCATTATGAGAAAATATGTTTACTGGAAAAGTAGCCTAATACACCTGATGGCAATGATGGTCTGAGTTGCCATAAGTACCGTACATCAAGGACAACCTGTAACATACGTGACAAAATCCAGCCTACAGATTTTAATTATTTTGAAATGTTTTGCATTAGTACAGTGTCCCTTCAACTTTTACTGAGTTGTTACTGTATGTTTTAAATTACCCCCAAAAGTACTCATAATTCAGTGAAAAAAGTCCACTGAATATGTTTCAATCATTAATTGTTAATAAAGAAAGGAATTATGCAGTTAATGTAATACTCTGGAATTTAATGCAATTAATAGAAAGATATACAAAAAAAAGGTAATTTGCTTTGAGCACAATAATCCTGAGTATGTGCAGGCTGTAGTGCACTGAGTTTGGAATGTACGCTGTGTTTACCAAATCCCAAACTTATTTCTGGGAGCTGTTTCACATTCAGTTATATTAAACATTAAAAGTAAGGACCTGAACACAAGAAAAGAACAACTTGACCTAACTTGAAAATCCAATTTTCATTTTCTTCTTTTTTTTTCTTACAGAAGAGTATCAACAACCCATAATGTCAACTGAGCCAATGGATGTAATTTCTGGAGCAAAATGTTGAAAATTAAGTCTTGACCAGTAGCTATTAGAGGGGCAATTACAGACAAGCTATAGAGTCTGCTGCTCTGCTCATACAGACACCCTGTTTAAACAAACTCTTGGTATAACATACAGCTCAATCATCTACAGGCATGAATTAGCAGCCTTCATGTGAAGTCTTACTTTGTTAAATTATAACACAGGTACAAACCTTTTAAAACATTTCTATTTATAAGACATGGGTTAAACGAGTTACCTATTCAGAGGAAACATCTGGAAAGAAACACCTGGATTTCCAGGTGTCAGGAGCATCCCATTTTTCAGCAAAACTGGGGGGGGGAGTCTACAGGCCTATGAAGCACCTTAGTACCTCTCTTTTGTGCGTATTGTGTTATAGGCTCATTATATTTAGTCATAATGTACAAGCTGAAAGCAAACCTTAGTAAAGTGTGCTCCATTGTTTATTGTCTTATGTGATCCTTACTCCAGAAGGAATTTAGTTTACAAGTACAATTAGAGCTTTTTGAACAGCCCTGAAAATTGTGTAGTGTTACATTACGAGTTTCACAAATGTCCATCTTTCTGCTTGCTTGCATATTTATTTATGTAGGGAAAATGTTCCCTGATGTTAAATACAAATGATTTTTTAAAAGAGCTGATGTTGTATTCATACCAAGAGTGACCTTCTAGTCCTGTGTTTGTACTGTCTACAGTGTCTAATTACACTGCAGTGTAGCAGTTGCTTGCAGAGTGTTAAGGATTATCACACTGGTGTAGGAAACGGTGTCAGGTTGTGCCTAAAAGTGCTACCAGAAATTGCTGCTGTACATAACAGACTATTCAATCCATTCAAGTGAAATGCTACAGTGTCGTTGAGCAGTTTGAAAGTTCTAATCTCGACTGCGTGCATTACCTAAACCCCCTGGCTCACTTTTACCACCTGCTGATGGTAATTCTGAGCTCCGCGAAGTCGAAAGTGTGAAAAATGACTCTGTTTGCCGCATAACCTAAAGTGTACCTGGTGTGGTCTGAAGTGCAGCGTGAGCGGAGGCGTGTCACCAGACAAGTCTGCGCTGGATCTCAGAGGCCCGGTCTCTCTTCCCTGGCACATGTTGACTGCTACGGTTCCCGGTGCACAGGACAGAGATGGCTCCTCTTGCCAAGTAATAAATTAAGCATCCAGCTCCTACACTGAGATGCACACAGCGATATAAACTCAGTGCGTTGCACATACATGTCCTGCAATGATTTACTGCTTGTGGCAACAGTGCGTGCCATTTTAACCGAGGCATGGGAATGCTGTACTCATCGTGTTCTGCCTACGTGTGAGCCGACCAAGCTCACGTGCTTGTGTAGTCACATTTCTCAGCCATGTGTGCCCGCCCTCACCCTTCAGCTAAATGGGATTCCCCCTGAGGCAACCTGGGAAGGCAAAGGTTGTGCACCTGAATGTTGTGTTCCATTTTCCATATTTTCCCCACACATAAGGCCCGCATCTATCTTTTTCATTTAAACCTCTGTGCTCAGTATTATAGTATTACAATGAATGAAATGAATTACATTTTTATACCATGCTCAGGACACTTAGATTTCACCAAGGATTCGGGGAAAATGGATGTTTAAAGTCCCAAAAGGACAAAACAAGGCCAGCCAGACTCAAATAAGACACACACAAGGACTGTAGTCCAGTCCAAACTCAATGAGGATAACACATTGCTAACTCATTTTATGGGTTCAGGAAATAAGAAATTGCAGGAATCACATGTGCATAGTTAATATTAGCACTGCATTTTTTAATGTAACAAACCTTATCGGTTTATCAACTTGCGTTTCTTGCAGGTTTTTCCATTTTGCCAATCCCTGCCATTTACTGAGCTTCTGAAGTTTTAAGAGAATAATCTAAATTCTATTTGTCACTTTGACAGGGAGCAAAACAGTAAATACATGACTATATAACATTCTGTCTGTCCTCTGTTTTAATCCTCCACATTGAGTTTTTGGTATATACAATAACCTTTACACAGTCCTGCAAAACTTCTGAATACTAAAGCTCCACACAGTATTGTAGCACAGCTTGCTACAGGACAGGGCAAGCATTTTCACTGATTTGCTGTTTTTTTTATTGTGTTTAGTTTGATATTGTAATGTTTTAGAAATTCTTTAAATATTTATGTTTATAAATATATACAATAAACAGTACTATGTCTCTATTTACCAGTGTATAGTATAATGAAGTATAGTATAATATGGTATGGTACAGTATACTATAGTATATTATAGTATAGCATAGCATAGCATGGTACAGTATCGTATAGTAGAGTATAGTATATACAATGTACAGTTTAGAGTTCATATTTCGTATTGGAGTCAGCATACACTGTAATATGACATTTAGATTCCACTAAAAATACATATTATTAATTATTAAAAGACCAAAAACTCTGCAAAGCTGGAGTATAGTATAATTAAATCAGGACAGAAAAACATAAAAGCAGAGTGCTGTGATGGTTTTTCAGATTTTTCAGGCTCTGCTAGTTCTCTAAACATGTCAGTGTGCTCACGCAAATTTGTAATGCAGACTGCACTTCGTGGGCTGGGCACTTTACTGGCACAACGGAAAATGAAAAATGCACCATTTTAGCTGCACAGTTTTTCCCACTGACCTGCTCTTTCTGGAAAGGTGACAAAACAACCCCCCCAACACACACACACACACACACACACACACACACACATTTTTCCAGTAGGCAATTCAAATACACTATTAATTATGGGTCTGCAGAATGTATGGTGACAGGAGGAAAACTACGGAAAACCAAGTATTCACCCCTTCAGTTAAATCCATTCATCAAAGCAAGGTATTTTACTCTAAACTGCTAAACAAGCAGGTGTTTTTATGAGGATGTCAGGAGCAGTTTCTAAACAGAACTGCACTGTTCAAGTTCACTTCTAATATATTTAAACTGCTCATTTATACCACAACAAACGATTACCACTGAGAGAACAATTCCTGTTGCCAGAAATAATTTCCCAAATGGCAAGAATAGATGTGATATGCATTGAATAGCAGTCAAGAGAAAAAGTGGTAAGAGTTGGTGGTTCTTATTTTGTTTTGTTTAAGAAGTACATCTGTATTCACCACAGAATTAGTGTTAGCTGCCCTTCTCATGTGTATTCCCAGGAGAACAGTTCACAGTTTTACAAATAAATATGTCAAACCATTGAGGATCTATTCTAGATCTCGATGTGTTTAGAAAGGGTAGAGTGAGGCAGTACGCGGTGCAGAGGTACTTCTTCTGTTTGTTTCTGTTGTGGTACACAGCTCTGACACACACACACACACACACACACACACACACAAATACACACGCTGTTAACATTCTACTTGCTCTCCTGTGTTGGAACCCCACGACATGTCTGGTGCATGCAAACGACTAAATGATAAGTTTAATAAGTGTGAGGTCAGCTTTGAGACAAGCATGTTCTGTGTAGCTCGAATCGATCAGTCTCAATCACTTCCTCTGGAATAAAAAAGCTGGCACTATGAAGTCCGTGAGATGGCCGAGGTGTTTCATACAACTGCCTGAGGAAATCTTCCTCGGGTTTGGATGCCTCCTTTCTGAGACTAGCAGCTGGCACAGACCTTCATCAGTGCCAGATACAGGGAAAATACAGGGACACACTTGATAAAGTTCACTGGTGTCTCCTGGTTGTAGCATGTTCATCGACATGTGTGCGCATTTCAGACAGCTGGGTTTCATACAGGACTGTAACTGACTGGACCTAGAAGAAGATCTGGCAACAGCTCTGTTTGAAATTAAGCAAATAAACAAGGAAACCAGTGAAGCAATACCAGCCAATGAGAGAAATGCACATTCGTGGAGCTGTTCTTTGTAGCAAGCTTCAATTTACCTCCGCTTTCCTTTAGATTTCATTGATAAAGCCCTTTGTAGGAGAAATGTTTGTGTTGTCTGCTTGCTGATCTGTTTTTGTTAATAATGTGGAAAGAAATGTTCCAGAAGAAGCATTTTTAAGGGCATTTGCTTTATGCTCACACAGAGGTAGGGAAAACAAAATTCTGTAAGAAATGTTTTTAACCTTAACTTTTTACATTGTTAAATTACAGTGATTGGAACCCTTCTAGAAAGGCCTGAGCAGTATTGAAACAAATGCAGAGATCGAGTATTTGCATGCACGTCACACTAGGGTCAGGCTGTTCATATGTAGACTGACATGGCAAAATGTGTTTTGACTCAAAGTGTTTTCAGTGAAATATACAATATTGTGATACAGTTCATGAAAGTGAACCTTATTCTTTTATTTTTATACTGGTAATATCTGAAAGGAGCGCTTACCAGTGCAGTTTGTGGCTTCTTTTTTAACTTAAATGATCCAAACATCTTGTTAGGGTGACATAAAACCATTAAAGAAGGTTTAATCAGCAAAGGCAGTTGATATATAAAGACATATGGGTACAACGAAACACATAACCACCAGCAGGAAAAGGAAATAAAACATACACAATTTTAACAGCCAAAATGAGAGGTGTACACACTTGAAAAATATTGGCCTCACTGTAAGAGAAATAAAATAATTAAAACTTTATATGTTCATTCAGCAGATGTTTTTATCCAAAGCAACTTATATTTCACAATGAGCTAGTGCTGGGTGTCTTGCTCAGGGATACACCAGGTGGCTGGGTTGGGATTCAACCCAGGAGACTTCCGCATCCCAGCCTGATGTTCTACCCATTGAGCCACCAGGCTACATCCAGAGAGAGCATTTTATGAGGTACCAAACAAGGTGTCTGTGTCGAGCACAGCTCCAAGTTTCAAGTGGACTTAATTGCCATATCATCTATATATGTACGTACAGCGATACTGAAATTAATTTCCCCAGGAGCAACATGGGGAAAGAGACATGAACTACACATATAAGTGACAGTGTACACATAAGGGCGGAGGGACTCCACATATAACAAGTACATTTGTTTTGAGAACAGTTATGTGAGAAATGATTTATGCAAATCAGACAGGACACAGTAAACATAAATACAGAGCTTGCAGTATAAAGTACTTAGTGCAGTGAACTGCAGTGTGGAAGTGACAAGAATAGAGTGAGCGTTGCCCTGGACACCAATATGGACTTATAATTAATAGTAAATAGCAACTCTGCAAAGTGGTTAGTGCAGCGGATAGTTACGTAGTTCAAATGGTTTCCTGAAGCATGTCTCTAGTGTGGTACTATGCTGTCATCTCTAAGGTTTATCACCTTTAGAGGTGATTCTGGGGTATCATTACACTTTAAAATTCAGGCGATCCATCATCCAATTACACAGCTGTGTCATTCTGCTTATTTATTTAATTTAATTCAGCTGAGTCGTCTTGAAAACTGAGCAGCAACGTGGAGAAATCGGGCCAAGAACAGTAACGCCCCTGCATATACTGTACACCCCCAGGTTGTGTTCTGTGTTCCTCTCCCTGTACCATCAGTGACGTGTACCCCCCCGAGGGCTTTACTTTGCCATTTTTTTCCAGTGTCACATTTCTGTCATTTTGCTTGTTCATCAACTGGACCTTGCAAACAGACTGCTCACTTAACACAATCCAGCTGCCTCTGATTGGCTGAAATGGCCCCATGGACTTCAACAAAGGTCAGCTGGGTAAACATTAGAAATGTGTTTCTACAGAATATGGCTAATTTTTTATTTTTAGGATTATAAAGCACATCTGCTGTTCTGTCTCAACTTTCACCCCTTAACAGGTCCACAGATATTTTTGTCATCTATTAAATTTGATTGAAAAAACTTTATTTACTATAATCTCACTGTAACTGTAACAATTAGAACCAGAACTGGACACAGAGGCGAGGGGAGAGTCTAATGTGCGAAGGGTAGTTTAATGGACAGGTCAATGATGGGTAAATACAGGGTTGGGTTAACACAAAAACAAAGATTACAAAGACTTTTAATAAAGAACATACCAGGGCCTGGAACACAGAAACTAATAGTTACTTTAACAACAGGCAACTAGACTAAGACAAGAGGGAGGTATATATAGGGACCAATGCACACAGGGCTCAACAAGGTAAGCAGACAGGGCTGGAGACATATAACGAGAAATTACATAGGTGACACAAGGCAGGACATCTGGTGGACACACGAGGTATGACATGTAGGCCGTGACAGTAACCAACAAACATGTTTTCAATAAACGTTTTTAATAATTTCATAAAATGGCACTACTTTAAAAGGCACGCTGAAAAGAAAGAAGTTTTATATAATGAGTCACGAAACCTTTAGATTTGCTAAAGGAAAAAAAAGCAACACATGGAATAATAACTATATATAGAGATGAAAAGACAACAACCAAGGAAACCTGCGATACTTTGAACAGTAATGCTAGCAATGCTACTCACTTGTGAGAAGCCTTTGATCATGAAGGAAATTTTACCTGAAAATATTGATAAAAAATATATATTGATTTAAAATATTGATATGGTTATTTGAGAGAAAATCCAAACCTATGAAGATGTGTGGCTATATACAGGTAGTCCCAAACTTATGATGGAGATGCATTGCGATGACCCCATCGTAACTTGAAAATATCGTAAGTCGAGACAAAGTAAATACGTAGTGTAAAAATCAATACACGCTCTAACACCAAAACAACTGAACTCTGTTGATTTCTGGTGAGCGTGAGGCATCTCAAGGCAGGAGACGCGTACATCCCAGCAGCGTCCCAACCTATCATACCACATACGCTGCTACGTTTGCCTGCTGTGCGAAACTTGAAATATTTTTACAATTTTGTCATATCGCTATCGTCATCGTAAGATCGAAAAATCGTAGGCCAGACCATTGTAACTCAGGATCATCTGTACTTGTTCTGTGCAAACCTTCCTTTGATCATTTTCTAGGTTATTATTTCCCATTTCGTTTCCAACTTTTAATCACTGCTGCCGCCCCTGTCAGCATTATAGAACATGTATTTATAATTAATCCGTGTACCTGTTTATTCACCAAGCCTCTTTCTCTATCATATTGGCAACATCAACCTCCACACTCTTTTAAGACTCCTGGTTTGTTTTAAGAACATAAACTGGTGGGTTACTTTCCCTACATCCTTTGGTTTGGGGTTTTTGAGTCATTGCTTTGCTCTCTGTGTGTCACATATCCTGACGTACAGTGAGGAAGGCAATGACACAAAACTGCACACAGCGTAGCACATGACTATTGTGCTTATGATACCAGGAGTGTTCCTCATCCTCTCTCTCTGACTCACACTCAGCACGCATCGGGCTTCTCATCTCCTCTGGAAATAAAATCGTGTCCCAAAGCCTCTCTGAAAAGATAAACCTTGCATATAATCTGCATCTCATATGTGTGCATGTCAAAAAGATAAACCTTTGAGCAATTCTTTTGGGCTATCTTCCTTAGACAACACTACGAATATTTCTGAATATTATTTGAATAGTTCTTGAATATATACAGAGCTGATTGCCTTACAGTGTAATATACCATAACGGATTGCATGCACCGGAATACAGACCTACTTTGGGAAGAGAGTTAGTGCTCTGTTGGAGTTTGAAATGACTGGATTTCATACAGCATCAGACTCACAGATAGAAAACACAAATGTCCTAAACAGACACCAGCCCCCCAGTTGGCTGTTTTATATTTAAGGGAAATACTTGTGTTTTCTCCTCTCCTTTTATCAACATACCAACTATGCTAATTAAACTCCAACAGAGTGATCTTCTCTAATTTAGATTTATTTGTTCAAATGCAAGTAAGTCTGACACTGTGTTTTAAAATACAAAATTTCTCAAAATGTGTCAACCTGAAAATGGATTGGTCTGTTTGTGTTACATATGGAGGACAGACACACTAAATTATGAAAACTACTTTTTGTGACACACAAGTGCATAATAACTCTTATGTTACCATGGATACATCGCTTTACATTTCTGGTAATTTGCGGCCCAGTGAATCAACGACAACTGCAAAAATTATGCTTTTTCTGTGACTAAATCTGTCCAATATCAATAGACAAACACTGAAGTCAATGCAGCTTGGCAGCAGACATATGGTGGAATTATTCCCAGTTTGACTGCTCCTTACTTCTTAATTCCTGCTTTTGTTTACATGTGCAAGCTCTTTAATTTTTAAAAGGCTTTCTGGCATTTACTGTTCTATTCATCTATAGTAAAGTACATGTTATTTTAGCTTTTGGTTTTATTGTGGATGCAAGTTAAGTCGATTCCCTTCGGCCCATTTATTCATTTTACAGCTATTTGGCAAAAAATGTGGAGCTATTTATTATCGTATTTATGGATATTAATGGCTTTTGTTCCTGCAAGCTTATGATTTTCGTTTATGTTGGCATGAGGATAGTGTTATGTGCTAAACTGTGAAGGCAGAGTGAGTGGTTTGGAGAAAGGGGAAATGTTACATTTGAGCTAAAATGTCTCATTTGTTCATAAGAGGGGTTGTGTAAGAGTCTGGACTGGATTCTTTTCCTTATAATGGTTTTACAGCTATCCTGACTTTTGTGAGAAACGCTGCCTCGGCAGGTTGGCCTGTTAGGTGCCCTAAAGCTGTTAAGCAAGCATGTTCAACTGCTGCTGAGGACAAACACAAGGTTTCTCACGAGACTTGATCTGCTAACCTTAAAATTATGAATTTTTACGTCCAATGTTTTTTCAACACAAGCAACCACAGGCTCGGCACACTTTGGAGTCCGATGGCAGCTGCTGAAAGCCCTTAATGTTCTGTATTTTGGTCAGTGCATTGGCACTCTCTTGACTGACAGAAGGAGCATGCTCACTCATGCGCATACTGTACACACACACACACACACACACACACGCACAGGCAATTTAGTATGGGCGATTCCAGAGGCATCAGAGAGGGGTGGAAACCAAGGCAGATTCCAAAGGCCCATGACTAACACGCGCCAAGATGACATAACATTGAAGCACAGCATCTAACATAATCTCTTTGATGTAGCCCAAACTCGTTAGAGGCAACTCAAGGGGATTCATCTGGGCTTCCTGTCCTTGGGCTGTGTCGGGACAAAACCATAATGCCACATGAGCACAGGGAGAACATACAATGAACATAAAGTCCACACGCACGTGCCTGTACATGTAAGGCAGCTATGTTACCCACTAAATGATCATGGTGCCCTAACATGGATTAATTATAATTTATATAAAACACACACACACACACACACACACAGGGATGTACACACTGGCACGCACCACATACATGCTCACTGCTGTACATATTACCTGATACACACATAGATGTGTTGAGTTTTCATATTAAGTCATGGCTTAAAGTAAATTGATGTACATCTGTCCAATGCTGCACAAAGCAACAATTTTAGAAGCAACTCATAATTAAATTAAAGTCTGACAGAAAAAAGGCTTTTTGTACTAATTTGTTATGATGTCTTAAACCCTAAATAGGTATGCATGATGAAAACAATATTTCTGTTTAAGGTGTACAGCAGGTTTTGTTTCAAGTAATTTTTAATGTAAAGCTAGTTTCATTTCATTATTTCTCTTTCATTTGTCCTACCTTTTTACCTTAATCAGCTTGAAACATCATTTAGAGAAGAGCAGCTCTCACAGAATAGCTTCTCACCACTGAAGATCATAAATTACGCCAATGAAAACAACTGAGGTCATTACATTTTGGCTATTGAGCAATGAGCTCAGACATATTGAATCTGTCTCTTTATTATGCATAAAACAAACCTTTATACCATTAGATACAATTATATATTTCCTCTAAATATGTGGGTATATAACTGTCTTAACCAAGTTGCATTCTTTTCTTTTATTCTTTTTCCCCCTTAATTTTCACTACATCTATGTCAAAAGGATTTATTTTTAAATATGATTGGTGGATATTCATTTTCAGACCATGGTCTGGGCCATACTGCATAATCGTTAGCTCAAATTATTGTTGGGAAGTTAAACGAACACAAACAAATCAAATATGCACCATCTGGATTCAAAAAACTAAAAGCTATGTTTAGACCAAAATACCCAGACCTGCCTAAAAACACAAGTTCATATTAAAGCCAAATCTTCAAACAGTCTCTTAATTCTACATTATGTGTCATTAAACAGCTTCCATTAGGGCTGTCTTCTGGAGAATGGCTTTGACCTTTCAGTAAGTGGCTAGAGCGGACAGGTTGATTTCCATCTGAAGACGCTTTCTGGTGAATTTAGTTATTAAATTGGATATATTGCAACCAGACAATATGAAGCAAATCAATGCAGTTAAAATGCCAAAGTGTGAAAAAAAATATGACATACTGACTCTCTGCTTTTCCATTGAGTTGTTGTGTATTCATCCAAAATGAAGCACCAAGAGTGCAGTTCTTAGATTGTTGCCTGGCAGACACTTTTTTTCTTTAATCCAAAGGACGTAATTTGATAAAATATAATTTCATCCTGAAAGACGTAACGGAAAACAAGTAGAACCAAACTGGCTGCATGTGTTCTGAGATGCAAACGTGTTCCATGTATAGCCCTGGGTCGGATTTCCAAGGCGTGCCTGTGGGTTATTGTTAGGGGAATACTGCTCAAATAGTACAGCAGAAAACATGGGAAATAACGGGAAAAAGGTTACAGGATAAAGCGGCAAAATTTGTAAGTTGCCTTTGTCAGGTTCACCACCGCATTTAATTACAGACTCTCGTAAACAAAGTGTTGTTTGTTCTATGTTTGTAGTACAAGCGTGCAATTAATGCAGGAGCCATGAATATTTACACTCAGTGCCTTTGTTGTCGTTACAAAGTAATAAAAAGAACACCTGCCAATAACTGCATATAACGCTCTGCATGACAATGAGATCGCGTACTCCAAAAACCTGCTATTGTTTGTTAGTTTGCTTCTTCTGGCTGTCAGAAAGTGTACACCAGCTCAGTCTTATGTTTTATTTTACAGCCTTCAACTGTCCCAATGTATCCAAAAAAAAAAATTTATTAATCCAAGCCATAACGATTCTGTTCAAGAAACGATGAAGATAAATTTTGGTCCACTCTCATTTCTCAGTTGTGTAATCTTACATGTGGCTTGGTTACATAATCTTATCAAGGAGTCACATGAATATTAAATTATTATTGAATATTAGAATTATGTGCATGTTCAATCAATCTACCCTATGCATAATATATTCAGTAGCTTTTGGGTAGTTTCACACAACACTGACAAAATTACATTATTCCCAATTCAAAATTTTGTAGATAATTATACATGAAAATATCTGACAAGTGGCAGATATTGCAAGGAATGCCACAATACACCTTGTAAAACCATACACATTATCATGATAATGATTTCTCTAGACTTTTCAGTTTGATAGTTTGGTATTTTGTGTAGAATTTTGTAAATACTTCAGTGTTGATCTTACGAGGTACACAAACGAAAACAGCTCACGGCTGACTATCAAAACAGCACACTGTTTGCATTTAGTGAAGAGATTGCAACTAGCAAATAAGTCATTTAAAAGATCAACCGAGGGTCTGATCTTTGACCAATGTGCAAGCAGCAGTAAACTGTTCCAGAGAGCCGGACCAGGAAGTGCCAGCCAATAGCATGAACGCCTAACTGAATTTCTACTCAGCACTCTTTGTATTAAATATGTTGCAAGTAAATACATTATATAATGTACAAATACATTATGAAACTAACCTGTAAGCATTTATAAGGTTAGTAGCAGACATTAAACAGTTTTAAATATGAAAAGTCAGCATATATGACCAGCGTGTATAAATACATGTAGTTCTAATCTAGCGGTATTCTTTAGTGATGTTACTATAAACCAGACTATAGAATTAAATGCATACTTCCAAAGACATCTGACACTTTGCAACAAGAAAGGTAATATGAGCTTAACACAAAAATGATGGAAGCAATTTATTTACAAACATGTAATCAAATTTATCTTCTTGGTTGTGGCCCTATTTATTTCAATACGACCACACACAAAACAAACACCTGTAACCAATGATCATGACCGTACTCTAAATACATGATTGTCAGTCAATAACAAAATTTAACAAACCAAAATAATCTATTAGACATGCAGATCATCATATGTAAATGTTTTTTTAAAATTACATACTGGAATATTTACTCAACATCAAGTTCAGGGATTTTTAACTCCAGATCCTGATAGCCTACAATTTTTATTCTTTGTACCGTGTTTAACTGATCATTTTTGTATAATCTAAATATAATATTGGCAAGACCTCAGTCTGTTCTTTAAGACTGTTATACACACAATTTGTTGTATGAAGAAAAAGATAGTAAAAACAGTTTTTATTAGTTATTAAAAATGTACAAATGAAATAATAAACCAATTATTTTATTATTACTTTCATTCAGAATATATTTTTAAAAACTAAACCAAACTGACCAGTCTTGGGTTTTCATTGAATTGGCCCCTAATTTGCAGATGATCCGGGTTTGCTCTTAGCACAGACGTATTACATGTGTAAGGTTCTATCAGTGACACTCTCTGATAAATGATACAGACATGAACAGTGCAGTACGTCCCTACTATCGACAGGAGACTAGCTTGAGCTCTGTATATGTGTGTGTGTGTGTGTGTGCACCACCTGTCTGTGTTTAGATCTGCAGACAATGAAGTGTGTGTGTGTGTGTGTGTGTGTGTGTGTGTGTGTGTGTGTGCGTGCATGTGGAATTTTCCTAATCTTTCACTGTCTCGAAGTCCTTTCCCCTCAATCCAAAAACATGTAATTCAATTCAGCTGGCTTGTCTGTGTTTAATGTATGCCTGAAGACTGGGCTCTCAGGTTCTACATTTGTGCACGTATGATCCTAGACAAATGTAACCACACCTACCCGTTACCTTAAAAATGGATGAGTGTACAGATTGCAGAATTCCCCTAGGGCTCCAGAACTAGATTTGTGAAAACCCTGATTTACAGCAGTGTTTCATAACCCCACACCTGCAGTATCTTTGTGTATGGGATAGTCTAATTAAGCAAAAGCAATAAAATCATTAATATTAATTTTCCCACACTATTCTATCACTATTTTAATCATTATATAAACCATAATTTCATCCGCAAAATGTTTTCCGAATTAAAGTGTCTTCAATTGAAAAATTTTGCAACTACAATCAAAACCCAAGGATTCATTGAAGTCCAATTAATCATCAAGCCAAAACAAAAGTTAAGATACACAGGCGTGTTGCAGGACAGGGTGCTGGGAGCGTCTGACACATACACAAGAGATTATTAAAGGGAAAGAAAAACACAGAATTATGAAAACCACAAAATGTGCAGTATCAGGAACCTGCTTTAGAGAAATCACTACACAAGCTGGTCGCAGCATACAATGGCAGTCTGAACAGAGAGACAGGTGTAAGGCTGCATTCAGAAAGGCTGATAAAACAGGCATATTCTTTTAATACTTGTGGAGAAGGTGCTGAATTTCACATCACTTGGAAATGCCACATTTCACAGATGAAGCATGGGCTGTTGCCAGATTACATCTTTCACAAACATTCATGGTAAAAAAATAAAAAAAAACATACAATTCATCCCGTATTCAGTTTTGTATATTTCAGATAAACATTACAGGAATTTATTACTATAATAAATAGCTGCAGTTTCTGAGAGTTGTATTAATTTCAGTGTGTGTGTGGTGTGTGTTTGCGTGTCTACTACAAGTGCCTGTATGTTGTTTTTTTTACCGCAATATAGATTCAGAACACGTTAGGCATAGATATTAATCAAATGATTTAGTTGTGTGATCTGAAAAAAGAGAGATAAATATGTATAAATCATTCACACCATAACTACAAACTTTACCATGTGACTAACTGCAGTTTGCGATTAATCTCGTAATCCTGACTCATTTATTTTTCCATCTTCAACGTGGTACTAACCCTTCAAGCGTTAGATGACATATGGGCCTAAAAAAAGTTTGAAAATGCAGAAACTGTCTGCATTTTGGACTTTAAAAAGCTGCTAAAATTGTCCCTACTTTACAAAATATCTTACTGGTGATCATTGCTATAATTTCACACTGCTAATGGAGCAATGGAGTAAAAAAATGCACACAGAGACACACACACACATACACACACACACACGTATGTATGTATGTATGCATGTATGTATACATGCATGTACGTATTTATGTATGTACTGAATTATGTCTGAGCGTGACCCTACTTATGGAACAGAATTGGCCTGACCATACCAGAGAGGATCTTTGGCACGTGCACAGAGATGATCTCAGAAATCATTTCTGGATAGTTGACCTTTGAGTGGAGAGACTGGGCCTGCATGAAAAGGTCAAAGGTGAACTGCTGCAACTTCCTCACGATCTGTGTGTGGAGAGAGAAAACGCAGGTGGTTAAAACCACTGTCCTTTCCGTTCACATCTGCTCTCCAGGCGTGTGCACTAACAAATGTCCGTGCTCTGCGTTGACCGTCACACGTTTAAAGATGCAGTACTTCCATACAGTTTAACGGCTAAATTACAGCACGGTTTCACAAGCACAACAGAAGAGACCCTTCTAAGAGCTGAAGTGGCATGCTGGGTGACGCCCAGAGAGCGAGCGTGGCGGGGGAGCGCTCCTACCGGCTGAAGGGAGTCCATGAGGCGCGTGAGCTGCAAAAACCTCTCCGAGGAGTTGTCCTTATTCCTGCAGCTTATGAGGCGGTCCAGCTCATTAATGTACGTCAGCCGCAGTTCATCAAAGTATTTCTGACTTTTCAGACCCTCCACTGGAACTGCAAAGAGTTATTCAGACTTAGTTATTTACACACACACACACACACACACACACACACACACACACACACACACACACACACACACACACACACACACACACGCATGCATGCATGTACTTGGCTTAATACGACTGAGGAACACAGAGATGATCCAGTTATCCGATTATAACCTATGGCTGGGAAAATGTGACTGCTTTAAACAATCAATCAATCAATCAATCAATCAATCAGTTAATCAATTAATTTAATAAATGCTTCACTGAAGCACAAGTAAAAAGCCTGCTTTGCTCCAGTCCCAGGCCTCCTCCGGCACGGTGAGAACCAGAAGATGTGGTACTCACTGATACTGAAGAGCAGCAATGCCTTCATGCAGAGAAACTCCTCCTGGGTGACCTGCAGAAGGTCAAACTCCTGGGCGAGGTGCTTCATGCGGATACAGTGGTCATACATGCTGGAGATGTGCATCCGCTGGCTGGTGGGACACGTTTGGGGACAGGTTAGATACAGGCGCGTCCCGCTGTGGTGCAGTGGGGGGCGTGCGGTCCCCAGAGGAGCTGCTCTCTGGAGAGGCACGCACAGGGTTTGTTTACACCTACAGCTTCACAGCAAACAATCAGGCTTGTCTAACTGCCACCCAGGCACCATTTCAAGGCCATAAAGAAAACAAGGAAGGAGTGACGGTTAAACGGGGCTTTTCCCACATTGCCTGCAGCAGACTGTATTCAACAAGCAGGGTGAGGTAATCCACTGCACTCAGTATTTAGGTACTATTTCCTGGTGATGTATTACTTAAAACAATATTTGCATTTCTTTCAGAAGCCATAATGTACAGACAGCCAGCCACTGTACTTTTACACTGTACCTAAAAAACAATACAATCAGACTGAAATTTGCTGATGTAAATAGAAAAAATGTGAGGAATGAATGGAAAATACAGGAATAGTCACCATTTTAGGAAACTAGAAGAAGACTTATAACTTTTTTTACACAATGTTTAGAATTATGCTCTAGCACAAATGTTATTAATCTATTTGTGAGTTCTGTGGTTGAAAATGAAATACACAGATTGAAGAATTACAAATATAGCGATCTTTTAAATGTGTGCTCCCCTATTGGACTGTTCCTGTTTTTCTCATTTACTTGATTACGTCTTACACTGCCCTGTAAAAGCAGTAAATTTTAAGACTAAAACGTTCTCTGTACTTCCATATGTCTCTGTGGTAGAATGTGTAAAAGTTGTTAATGCACCAGATCCAGTAAGGTTTGGAAACAATGTAACAGACGCTGTGGTAAAGGTGCACTTACTCATTAAACACGAGGTCAGGTGCAAAGTAGAGCATTCTGGCATTGACGTTTTTGTATGACCTCCATCCCAGTGCAAACACCATTACTCCCATCCAGGAGTGCTGAATGACAGTCATCTGGTCGTCGACGTGCAAGTTTGGAAACCCTGTGGAGATACAGATAAGAAAAGATAATGTTAAAGTACAGAAGTTTTAAGTATAAATTATCACACAGCAATTTTGTAAAGTACATGGTGACTAAATGCATGTAGAATATACCATTAGGGTTCTGCTTTTTCTGGGTCTATAAATGATAATGTAATGTAATTACACCATATAAAATCCATCATAATTACACAGTTGCAAAAATATATCCTAATACATCGGTCATAACAGCGCTCTTTCACATCCATGCAACCATACACACACGTTACTGCTACAGCGACAGAAGAAAAACAAAAGATACACTAGTCATAACTAGTGGTCAACAAAATTTTTTAATTAATTTTAATGGTAAGTGGGGAAAAAAATTATTACACTGGGTCCCAAACGGTCGGCTTCACTTTCAAATGAAGTACACATGGCCGAATTTGTTGGTATCACAATGGTAACTGAAATTACTTGAAACAGAATTAATAATAAATAATAATTAACAGAACATTGACTAATGAAAATCAGACAGTACTTTTGAATTGTGATTACATACAAACTAATGAACGTGGCCCAGACAAAGACGATGGTTCCCTTAACCTACTATTTCGTTGCACGACCTTTTGAGGCAATCACCACAATCAAGCGATTTCTGTAGCTCTCAATGACATTTCAGCACTTGTCAACAGGTAGCTTGGCCCACTCGTCATCAGCAAACTGCTCCAGCTTTCCCAGGTTTGAAGGGTGCCTTCTCCAGACTGCATATTTCAGTTCATTACACAGATGTTCAGTAGGATGTAGATCAGAAGACCACTCCTGAACAGTCCAATGCTTTGTTCTTAGCCATTCTTGGCTAGCTGTGTATTTTGGGTCATTATCCTGTTGGAGGACCCATGACTTGTGACTAAGACTCCACGATGCCTTGACAGTCTTTCTTTGTACCCTGCAAAGATTCAAGAAACCCTGTTCCAGATGCAGCAAAGCAACCCCAGAACATAACCGAGCTTCCTCCATGTTTCACGGTAGGTACAGTGTTCTTTTCTTTGAAAGCTTAATTTTTGCATCTGTGAACCTGCAGCTGATGTGAATTTCCAAAAAACTCCAGTGTTGGCTCCTCTATCCTAAAGATAGACGCATTACGTCTTGTTAATATGCATTTTAGCAAATTCCAGTCTGGCTTTTTTTTATGATTTGCTGGGTCCTCCTGGGTCATGTTCCATTAAGTCCACTTTTATTCAAATAGTGACAGATGGTGCAATCTGACACTGATGTACCTTGACCTTGGAGTTCACCTTGAATCTCTTTGGAAGTTGTCCTTGGCTCTTTGGTTACCATTCATATTATCCTTCTGTCCAGGGAGGCTGGCCACAGTCCCACGGACCCTAAACATCTTAATAATATTTGCAGCTGTAGTCTCAGGAATATTAAGATGCTTGGAGATGGTCTTACAGCCTTTACCTTTAACATGTTTGTTAATAATTTTCTTTCTGATCTCCTCAGACAACTGTCCATGTTTACTGTGGTAAACACCATGATACCAAACAGCAGAATTATTACTATTCACCATTTAAATAGGCTGACTGACTGCAAGATTGAGGACATCTCTGGTGCTAAGTACAGGACACACTTTATCATGTTACTATGGTCAAATTATTTTTAATCTTTTCTAGGGGTACCAACTAATATGTCCAGGCCAGTTTCATTACTTTATTTTGTATTATTCTGTTGAATCACAATTCAAAAGAAATGTCTGATTTCTCTTAGTCGATGTTCATTAAATTATTACTGTTACTTTTGTCAGTTTCAAGTGACTTCAGTGAGCATTATGGGTTTTTCTTTCTTTAATGGAAGTGTACCAACATCCACTGCCAACTGTCACGTTTTTGGCATGAAACTCGTGCTTGCGGATCCTTTCTCATGCTCTCGCAACAATTAATGGTGAAGAGTCAGTCTGACCCACTGTGGTTTAGACTCTGATGCGAGACAACCGGTCACCCTCCAACACGTAATTTATTTGGAACACCCCAATTAGCAACTTGATGAACAAAGTATAATTTTGTAAATGTACTGCACACACACATATATTCATATGGTTTTTACAAGACACAACAATGTGCTCAGACTTATTTCAGTATAGAGGGTATGCAATCTGGACTTGCAACTTGGATTTCAGGAATGTTACGTGAAAACTGTATATCGACACCAACTACTGACAGTGGTTGAGAAGGCTTTTTTAAGTGACTGCATTTCTGCCAGTAAAACGGGTCAGCACTTCCATGGTGCTTTTTGACAGGTCGAGTATGTTCGTCAGAGTGTCAGACTGTCAATCAGAAACCCTGCTTAGCAGCTTCCCCACAACTGGGCTGCCATTCTTAGCGCAGTGAGAAGGAGAGGCAGGTGAAGGCGCCACAGGACCCACCGGACGACTACACAACTCGATCTTGGTGCTTTTCCTTTCTTTTTTTTAAGCATACAACTCAGCTCAAAAACTGTGCAGAATTTGATTTGCTCTACATTTTAAAGACAGAAGAAAGCACATGAAAGCTCCCAAATCATCAGGCAAATTATTAATTTAGGTAATCTTTTTAGAAAAAGTATTTTTGTTTGCACGTCTGTTTGTACTTTTTGGTAAAAAAGTGCAAACTCTTGCTTGTTGACAACTTAATGGTTTTGACACAACTTAATGGTTTTGACACGTACATTTTTCCAATTAAAATTTGAAGTGATATGTTTAGATAAAAGGGATTCAAAGACATTATAACCACTCTGTACATTGAATTATAATTAGTTTTCCTATTCAGAACTCTGTAGCTGTAACCAATAAGCAGAACAGCAGCAACATTTGTACATATGCTATTCCGGGGACAGGGAGAAGGATTTTGTGGAGAATAAAACTAGTTTAAAAAATCTGCCACTAAGAAAATATGGCACTGTACAATACATGGAAAAATACATGTACAGCACCATATTTTCCCCTAGCAGCAGATTTTAGAACTACAGTATTATTGTCACAAAATCCTTCTCATCCCCATATATGGCCAGCCAGTTAAACTTGGACCCGAAATACTTTTTTCTAAACACTGTGGAGTTCTTTGTTCTTCTCCATTGTCACCTGGCTTTAACTTTACCTATGTATTGTTTTGTAAACCCAAACTATTACAAGTTGGTAATATGTACCAAATAGCAGGACCCATACAGAGACTATCCAGTGTGCGCATGATAAAAACAAAGGGCGTGAGGAGTAGACAATAACAAGACTGCAATTTGTAGTGACACCCTGAAGAACTTGTATTTACAAATGAGTACAAAAAGTTAATTGACAAACAATGACATACAAAACGGCTCTTCACAAACGAGCGAACAATAGGAAGCGGAAACGGGGAGAAAAACAAAGCCAAAACAGTAAAATAAGCAAAATACAACAATCTAGAAATAAAAATACATAACTTACTATCTACAAATTACCACAAAAAACCTACACCTGACTACACTGATGTGACCAGAAACAGACATACAAGAGTGGCATTTGTTTCTAAGCCTAATGTGCCATACAACAAAATAGTCTGTGAGGTGCAAAAGCACATAGGGCCCCTAATCTGTCCCCAATTCCCAATTTAAATGATCAAACACCACAAAAGAAAAGTAGGAGTGTTTACAGATAGCATCTCCAAAAAAGTTGAACAAAACGACATCAAACTTCTCTTTCTTTATTGATACTCAGGCTGTTTGTTCTATTTTCTCTTTCTGCCTCTGTTCCAAGACGCCTCTTTTCACATTCTTCTTACAATTTGAACCGGAAACTTTCTGTCTATATCCATGTTTTTGATTGGTTCTCAAACCTGATGATTGATGTCTAAATGTCCAATGGGTGTTCTCAACAAATGTCTGTTCTGCAAGTTTTGAAAAAGATTCTACACCATTTTAAGTAACATATCCCAGGACGTAACAGCACCCCTCATGCATAAATTTCAAACACATTATCCACACACAAATGCAAAAAGAAAATGTGCACCACACAGGAGCTAGGGTGTCAGCAAAAATATTTTCCACACATTTAGTCTGTTTAATGTCAATATTATAGTTTTGTGCAATTAACGACTATTAAGCACTGGCGATACCTGCGGCAGATCCTGGAAGTTTTGCTTTGCAATCGGATTTCCAACGAAGCTATTTGACTCCAATGTCAGCAACAACCACAGATCAGGGAACAAATCCAACAAGAATGGCAGAATGGGCACAATCTGTAGAATGGGCACAAACCAGCTTCCACACAAACTCCTCTGCAGACACCGTCCCACCCATTGGAAAACACAAAGAATTGCACCAAAGAAAACATAGACCAAGCAAGTATAAGAAGACTTGTGGACCCAGCAGCTAGATCTGCATCAGGCCAGGGGATTGCCATGGACCAAATAGCACAGAAAAAAGTCACGAAAAGAGTCCAAAACCCTGCAGCACCCACAGCAGCGTACTGGTAATGGAATAGATCCCCAGCTAGGGCAGACTGATGATTGATAAAGCACTGGTTGTGGTTTTGCATACAGTATGGAAAAGTTAAAGGGTTACGATCGGTGTACACACTGATGGGGATTGAACTGGAACCAATATAAAAGTCAAAATGCCATAAAGCTAATAGTAGTGTGAGCATTTCCTTTCCAATTACTGACCAGTTTACCTGTTTACTGAACTTCTCTGAGAAGAAACTGACAGCGTGATCAATTCCAGATATATCTTCTTGCAATAGCACAGTACCAGCACCAACCCCACTGGCATCTACTTCCAACTTGAATGGGCGATCAAACTTTAGTGCTACTAAAACAAGACTGCTGCATAACAAAGCTTTCATCGAGTCAAAAGCATGCTGACATTCAGGTGTGTTACGGCTGTAACACCGTCACAGGAAAGAAACTCAGATATAGGGAGGAGTTATGAGTCCAAGACACAAAAAAGGTTGTAAACAGCACTTTATAAAAGTGTTTAAGCGGGAATTCAACAAACAATGGGGGGGGGGTGTTAGGTAGGGATATAATCCTATGAACAACCAGCAGTAATCAATAGTTAGAGTCAACAAATAAAAATACAGGGAAAAAATAAACAAAGCCCAACAAAATAAAGCAGTCTTTAGGGAATAAGGGACTAGGGTAAATGCCAAAGCAAAGAAAGAAATAAAACAAAACAATCTAGAAACCAACATAAACCCAACTACCTAATCATACATGGACAACGAAAACACTATCTACCTATTCTAACCGAACTGTGAAAACAAAAGTACAAATCTCGGCACTTACCTGTGACCTAGTGTGCTATACAAACAAATAAACTACGTGTGGTGAATATGTGAAAAGGGCCCGTCTGCCTGTCCCAACTTCCCAAAGAAATCGTGAAAAAAAATCTCAAAACAAATAAAGGTCAAAAACAAAAATGAAAACACAACACCCACAAAAGAACGTAACCCAAAGGAAAGACAAAAAAAAGAAATTATACAGATGCAAACCAGAACGAATTCGACTTTCACCAATCCTACAATCACCAATACTTAATCCACAATCAACAACAACCCCCACGCCATATAAAACGGGCTTTTATGGGAACGGTAACCCGGATCTGCCCGATGTGAAGACCCGCCCACTTGTTTTCCTCCGTGATGGATGGCAGAACGCACGAATCAGGTCCTCTGGTGGTCGTCACGCTTTCGTCTCAGAGACAGGAAGACGTCCTAGGACGTAACAAGGTGTCCCCAAAAATAGTGTCAAGGGGCTTAGCAAACTAGTTAAAGGACACAGAACAGACACAAAATTACTACAAAACCTTCGACAGTACCAACCAAGCCCAAAAATCTCAAAAGGTCCTGATTTACAGTAGGTACAGCAAATGACATGATTGCAACTACCTTTGCTTTTAAGGGTCTAACTTGGCCTTGGCCCACCTGTTTTTCCGAAATGCATAACTGTAGCTTTTCCAAATTCACACTTTGCCAAATTGAGTGCTCTGTTAGTGCTCAACCTTTGACACAATAAATGTATATCCTTAAGATGTTCTGTCCAACTCATCCCTGTGTGCTTGGTAATTTTGGACCTTATACAACACTAGGTCAACCAACCTGTGGAATATAGGAGCATTTTGCATTCCGAACGCTATTACAGTGTACTGTGTGAAGTTGTCAGGGGTTAGAAAAGGCAATGTTTCAGGCACTTGAGGTGTTAATGGCACCAGTCAATAACCTTTAAGTAAATCAAGCTTAGATATGAACAACACAGAGCGAGGAACAGGGGACGAATATGGCACAGTTACAGCATTAACGTTGCAGTAGTCAATACATAAACAGTCAGGTTTAGGCACTAGCAAACGGTGAACTCCATGGACTACAGCTAGGCTCAGTTTATCCATTTTTCAGGAGGTATATCTTCTCTCATAATACCTTTTAAACAGCATTTACTTGATATGGGTGCTCTTACACTGCATTCACCTTACTTCATGTTATGTTGTAACACTAAGGTCTTAGAAGGTGTAGCTACAAAAACAGCAGGAAACTCTCTAATGAACTCACTGACATCTTGAACCATGTTTTCAGGTAAATAAAAGAAATGAAGAGGCAAGTCCAACAGTGATTCAGAATTAGAAAGTCTTGCAGACGACACCAGCGAATGTCTAAGGGTCAGTCCGTCTTTGTCCTAAAAAATCTTTAAAAGTGGTTGCTGTCACTACAAATACAGCAAGGTCTAGTGAATCAGGCACACTGTTTTCTCGAGAATAGTAAGGCTTTAACATATTAATGTGACAAAAAAACAAGTCTGATGCATATGATTTGTACTAGAAAACAGCATAATCATAGTCTCACTAAGTTTTTCCTTCATCACATACAGACCAGAAAGTTGAGCCATTAAAGCAGACCCAGGAATGGGCAACAGTACTAACTCTGTGTCTCCAGCATGTCACAATTAGGAAAACGGAGGCATGGAGGGTTGAGTCTAATTGTAGAAGGGTTTATTTGACAGTGGGGAGACAATACAAGGGGCCAAGGTACATTAAATAACAAAATTACTAACAAAGGCCAAGTTCTACACAAACTCTCTAAACATCTAACAACTGACAGAGGACAGATGACAGGAGAGAGTTTAAATAGACAAGAGAAGGTGATGTGACACAGGTGACAGTGATAATAGAACTAGCCAAGAAACCTCAAGTGAAAAGGAATGTGAACTTGTGTGGAAAGAAGGAATAAACAGCACCACCTAGTGGCCAATGTGGGCCACAACAGGTGCTGGACATGACGCTTGAAAAGAGCAAGAAGTAACCTTCTGGTCATAGTGCTGCTTCGTTTCTTGTTGGGACTTTGCCAGCGTGTTCTAAGCTAAACAACATGCCCGGTGTAGGTGCTCACAACATTTACTGACATAATCTAAAACATTTCCTGACCCAGCCTTGTCAGACATAAACATTTCCTTCAGAACTTTTAACAGACCTTGAACAGTATGAATACCAAACCAGCATGAATAAATTTCAAAGACTCTTGTACAGTTTGCTTGATGGCAAATAACATAAAAGAAATTCCGTCATCCCAACCTTTTTCTGTTTCTAAGCCTTATTTCTGCAGCATCTCCTTACATGTTTGATGCCACCTTTCTACTAGATTTTGGTGAGGGATCCTCAATACTTGCAATGCTTGTTTGAGTATGTTATCCCTGGTCTGTTTGCACAACTCAAGGTAGCCCAAAAGGGGATCAGAATTTAGTCTGCACTTTTATCAGTCGTGCATAACAGAATAGCATCCAGAAATTGAGTAGTGAGACACATGACTGTATGTAAATATGTTTACATTTATTCAATTGGCAGACGCTTTTATCCAAAGCGACTTACATTTCACATAGGGGTTACAATGAGCTAGCGCTGGGTGTCTTGCTCAAGGATACACCTTGTGGCTGGGCTGGGATTCAAACTTCTGCATCCCAGTCTGATGTTCTACCCATTGAGTCGCCAAATACTCATTTCCTGACTTAGTTCGTGGGACCGGTCCAACAAAATCTACGACAATGCGTTCAAATCGTTAACCAATCAAAGATACAGGGCAAAGCGGGACCAAAGAATAACCTGGTGCGGTTTTCCTGTAACCTGCCAAGTGTGATATGACTGACAGTATTGGCGACACTAGATTTTTGCACTAGCCAGAAAAGGTGTTTCAAGATATGATTGTAGGTTTTGGAGTACCCAGCTGTCCAGCCCATTCATTTTCATGAACCAAACTTAATATCTGGTCCCTGTACTTATATTGTAGGTAACACAATCTGATGGATGCTATTCCACTCATATCCTTGACTAGCAAAAAGAGTCAATTTTTTCAGCAACAGCCCGTCTTCTATAAAGTACACCACTAGTTTATCTTTTGCACACTGATGGGAATAAAGGCATTCAAATACAGTCAGATAAATCAATACTGTCCTTCATGTGCATAGCTTGTGTCCTAGATAATGCACTGTCACCACGCACCTCCGGGCCTGGGGTTCAATTCCTGCCTTGGGTCTGTGTGCGTGGAGTTTGCATGTTCTCCCTGTGCTTGGTG
>JABJVR010047646.1:0-26990 GCA_025773905.1 Chitala chitala
CCCCCCCCCCCCCCCCCCCCCCCCCCCCCCCCCCCCCCCCCCCCCCCCCCCCCCCCCCCCCCCCCCCCGCCCCCCCAGCACGCAGGGGTTAACAGAAGGGCAGCGACGTACACCAGCGGTCAGTTCACTACCAAACTGAGCCAGGTCTGCCCTGGAAGCTGAGTCTGTGACAGAACAAGAGAGCCCGGTGGGCCACCTCTCCCAACAGACGCTGACTCCCTCAAGTGAGGCCATACCCGGTACACAGGAGGCGCCAGGAGGAATTAGACATGCCTGTCTTTTTTATTGGAGGGTATAAAATAACCACTCTTTTTGCGACAGATCGGGTTGCTCCAAGAGGGAGGCTTTTGTCACTACACAACGGGGGGGGGGGGTAGAGAAGGGGGATGGTGGGAAGGCAGTCATTGCCTCTGCCAGTGACAGTCAGGAGCTGCTGGAGGTCCCTGAAGTCACAGGTCCTGTGGCGTCACCTAGGCTGACGGGGGTCCATGCTCTGGCTTTGGTTCTGGATCTCCAGCTGAACATCTGTGCAGAGCTCCCCCCTACCCCTCCCCCCGGGCACCCTCTAATGAGCGCTAATGTTCACGTGGGAGCACGCTAATTGATTCTGATATGACAGCATGCCAGCTACTTTACAGACTACTGTTGTCTTCCCTCAGTCGGCCCTGGCCACCTTATGCAAGAAAGGGCTGAAAGCTCGTATTGTATTCCCAAGCTGACGTGTTCTTTACGGCTCAAGGTGAAAAAGTGAGAACGTGATTATTGGATTATTGGATGCACACTGAGACATTGAGGGTCCCTTAAAACTGCTGTTGTCTGGTTTTTCAACAGCCTCTTTCTAAGCTTAAACAAGGCCAAGGAAAAATGATAACTAGAGTTCTGATGTAAGGAAAAATCTCCAAATTGGTTATAACCCACACACACTGAGTTACACTTTTGGACGCAGCAACCCAACATAAAAATTGAATGAATCAAAGGTACAACCCATGATTTCTGTAACTGCAGCCAGATTTAAGTAATACTCTACCAACTCAAACACTAAGTAGTCCCAGTCCTTCAACAATTTTCAGTCCAGACATATAACAAATACAACACACACACACACACACACACACACACACACAGCTGACACATTTCCTCAGGTGTAACAGGAACCAGGGTTTCAGAATGAATGCAGCCGTTGTGCACCCACCTTGCCCAGCTGTATAATCAGGTTGATGAGGGGCTGGTATGTGACTGTGGGTTACCCCCCACCCCCAACTCTACTTCACTACACACGCACACAAACACATGCACACTCCCAGCTAAGGCCCACCACCCTCTCAACTAGCTGGGAGGGACTGTGTCCTCAGAGTCACTTCGCTCTGAGTGGGTGGTCTTGTTAGCTGTGGAAACAGGCTGCATGTTCTGGGACAGGACGCGAGGTGATGAGAGAATGCTAGTTCTCGTCTCAGCTCTGTCCATCTGCACCCAACCGAGAAAGGAGGGAAAGACCCACTGGTCTAAATCAGCAACAGGGAGTGGAGAAGCAGCAGGGTTACCCTACAGCCAGGCAATTCATGTACATTCCCACAGTCACTGGATGTAACAGTGATACAAAGAGGTGTTCACACAAAGAGGATGCTCTAAAAGTGCAGGCCAGTCCTTACATTTATATCCTTCCCTGCCCAGTTGCACTCCTCCCTCCAGTCCACCGGAGCAGGCCAATAGATCTGAAAGAGAGATGGACAGAGTAGAGGTCAAAGGTCAGAATGAGGGTTCGAGCAGAGGAATGCTGGGGGACTTGACCTCACAAGATCAGACTTGCCAGAATACAGGGACAACAGCATCCAACACCTTGTGGAGAAACAAAGGGGTCGTCACAGGACACAATAAACTTTTAACGAGGCAAAACCCTCGAGCCAAACAATATAAATAACGACCACCAGCCGTATTTCATACCTTATAAAACAGCAAATGATTTATAACCACCAATACAATGAAACACCAAGAAAATAATTTGTCACAGACAAGTGGACAAATGGAAACTCTCCAGAGAAATGATGGTTATAGAAAGGTGCCCTGATCTCCCTGAAAGGAGAGATCATCTGCATTCTGAAGTCAAGGCTTTAAGTCTGTGGCACTGAGAGAGCCTCGTGGTAACTGGGGTGTCAGAGACACAGGAAAGAGACCTTTCATGTCCACCCAAACACAATCTACCTCACATTCAAGAGGAAACGAATGCTAAAATTATGAGCCACAGACTACGTTTAACCGTGTTTTTGACTATTTTAGCATCGTGTTCATCCGATTATCTGTATTCATTTTTGTGTTTACTTTTGGACATAAAACATTTTAAACACAACAGAAAAAAGCAGTAACACCAAACTTTAAAAAGTAGTAATATGTCATGCTTTACTAAGCTTCACAAACACAATATTTAAACCTAAAAGGCCAGCAGATGCAAGTTTGTAGTTTTTTTTGATTGACTATTTGAGCTTTATATAAACATTGCTATAAGCTCAAAAAACAACAAAGTAATTAACTGCGGCCGTAAAGAAAAGAAACAAGAATCCCAATTAACGCAGAGGACCTTGTCTCACTTACGTAAGACAAACAGGAAGTGTGCATGAAGACTCTAGCATCCATGTGAAGACACCCAGTAGCTAGTGTAGGAAAGAGCACTGTGCTGACGGGCAAGCCAGATGATGAGCAGCTTCAGGAATGCAGGAACATATTACAGTGAAGAGGAACGTCACTGGCTCCTGGAACAACAACTTCCCTTCTCAGGGCGCCTGCTGAACACTGCATCCCTAATTTCCAACAGTGTGCTCAGGTTACTGGTTCTTAACCCAATCCATTAACAATACAGTGGAGAAAGTACACAAAATCACCATGTACTTCAGTTCAAGAAACTTTAGTTGCAATGATGCTGTGTTACAAAATAAAGTATGGCACCAAAATGTCTGTGTACTGCTTTTGGTGTCTGGCATTGCAATGGACTGAAGTACAGGGGAATTCACACGTCTTTGGGTTATTGGAGCGGTGTCAAGAAGGAGCTAGAGAGCATTGGATGGAGCTGCTTAGGAGGTCACCTGCTTAGGGACAGGCCTCTCTATAGAGATTAAGTATCTCAGCAAGACCTACAAGTCCATCTCAAGAATACATCAGTACTGAGCACACATCAGGAGGCTCAATGGGTGGAACATCAGGCTGGGATGCAGAGGGTTCCCGGTTCGAATCCCAGCCCAGCCAACAGGTGTGTCCATGAGCAAGACACCCAGCACTAGCTCACTGTAATAGATATTGTAAGACATTGATAGAAATGTTGGAAGTCGCTTTGGATAAAAGTATCTGCTAAATGACTAATTTAATTTAATTAATCTCTCGCTAAAAGAGAGAGCAAGTACATCATGACATAGGTGCACTAAACATACACCTCACTTCAACAAAAAACGGCCTTCTGAAACATATACACTACTGTGGATCGCGGCTTGCTGCACAAGAGAGAGTACGCAAAGGACATTCAGTGAATTTGATACTCGGTTAGCAACTTCACTCAATCCTGCAGAACCTGCTCCACTTTGGGTGCAAAGAACATCTCAATGGATTACCAAAGCACCATGTACTGAAGCTGACACCCCCGAAATACCGTCAGAGGGGTGGGCAGCCAGGGAGGGGCGTGTCCTGGCAGGGGAGGGCGCACGGCTCACCTTGTGCTCCTGCTTGGCGATGTTGTCCAGGCTGAGGGAGAGCAGGAAGTTCTTGGCGCCCACGAAGAGCCGACCTCGCTCTTCGTCAAGCAGCATGGAGGTGAAGCAGCAGGACCGGTCCAGCTCATAGCGCCGCACGCCATTAAAGCCCAGCAGGTCTGCGGAGATGCCGCCATCCATCACAACACATACATGCACACGCCTGCGGTTTGGTCTGTCACATTACAGGGTCACATATATACACAAGGGTAAATTGCACAGCGTTCTACTCTAGTATAGCATGTCAAACGTTCATATGTCACTGATAGGTTTGCTGACATTCATGGTGCTGCATCATTCCATATATTATTACTTCATTGTAAATTCAGTACTCTTAATAAGATACGATTACCATATCAGATCCTCATCCAGGAATCCAACCGTCATTCTCCAGGTTACAAGACTAGGACTTTGACCACCATAACACCTGGTAACGTACACCTACACGTTGTGTAACTAATATGTTGTGTAGCACATATAATGCTGACAACATTATAGGAGACTTATCTGGTCTCTATCTACTAGAGAAATCGTAGAGGCTGACTGAAATGTGAGAACACGCATGCATGTGTACAGACTTTGCTTGTATGTAAAAATGCCCCAGTCTGCGTTAGGGTGGGGCACGGTTGCAGCCGCTTTGCAGATTCAGCCTACAATTTGCTCAGGAGGAACAGACACAATGTCACCTGTGTCCATGCAGTGACGCAATGCCAGTCTCAGCAGAGGTGAGCTGACCACCACGTTTTAATCCCTGCCCTTTGATGTACATCCTGAAGATAGAACACGTTCCCTTGCGGAAAGTCCTGCTGTACTGTTACTTGAAAGACTTTTGCACCAAGTAATTGGCTGTCCAAATGCAGAAACCAAAATAAGGCGTGAATTTCAATGAGCCTCTGTGCTCTTGTGTTCATATCCTCCCCACTGAGGTATTACTGCTGCCCTCCACAGTTACCCTGGATACGGGGGAGTCCTGGGGGCTTCCAGGGCAACAGATGTTCTAATCAGGGTGTTTGTAAGCAGGCAGTGAGAAGAGAGCCGTCTATCGGGATTGGAGGACGGTTATTTTATGTAGGTGCAGGTCTCGGTTCACTGCGCACTTTAAAAAGTGAAAGAAAGGACGAATTTAATAAGATGCCCCAAAAAAAGTTCACACACATGAGCATGTGTGACGGCCACCACCTGGAAAACGTGCCTACTTCTCACGTGCACTTTTTAGCGAAACACCAGAGATACCCCGTTTGATGAATAATTGATTTTTTTTGAATAATTGATCACAAACCTAATTTTTAGATAGCATTAAAATTACATCCCTATGAATCCAAATTCATATTATAGGTTCCATAGTAAAAACATGTATATTGTGCTTATTGTCAAGTTGACAGTGTGTAGAGAGAGACTGACAGGAAGTCACGTTTCACTGGTGCACCAAAAATATGAATGAAAATAAGAAGCAAGGTGTTAGTGTTTACAAAATCCTATTATATGTCAGTAGTAGCCAAAGCCCATTATGCAATAACTCAGCATTTTAGAAATTGAAATCACTTTAAGCATCTTTGGATGGAGATAGTGTTAAAGCAAGGCGACTTTCTTCCCTTCATTATCACAATAAGCAGTGAAACAGAAGACCAACATAACTCCCTTCATCATAATGACGACCCTCAGGCCAGCCTGACAAGGCTACAGTTAAAAGGTCAAAGTACAGCCCACACCACAACATAATCTTTTACTGCTGTGCACTAAAATTTAATCGCCCTCCATTTTTCAACTAATTACAGTGTTACGGCGACATATGCTGACCATTAATTTAAATTTTACAAATTTGACAAAAACAGTTTGCATGCCACTACTTTAAAATACTAGATTAAGGGATTTCCAGTCCTGTGTAGGTCTGACAGTCATTCACATAAAATTGTACAAAGCAAATCCGTATAAGACATACAAAAGTATTAGGAAGATGAATAAATTCATGCATTGCTTAAACGGGAAGTAAAATCACTTAGAATATGGAAAAGTTGGCTCATATTTTCAAGAAATAATATGATAAAATTATAATATATAATAATAATTAAATAATTAAATATTATTTCTTCTTTTAATAATAATTAAAAGACGAAATAATATTCTTCTTTGTAACAATTTTTGTTTCCTCTTTGACAAAAAGCACTTATCTGTCCTTTGACTGAAAAAAAAAAAACAGCTGGTTAAGAGGAAGATGTTTGTGACCCTCTTATGAAGTTGTTTAAGCTTTTCTAGAAACAAAGGAGTCAATGTGGGACCTGCTATAATTCTACTAATTACCATAACCATTGAACATAATTACCTACATGGAGCATAGCAGTCACAGCTTCATTAGTGTCACACACAAGCTGTCCAATTTTCAGTTGTGATTCCATATGGGATGGGGGCCACGTGCAGGTAGGGGGGACATTCAGGATGGTAAGAAAAGGGCTGTACCTTTGTAAGAAAGCTTCAGGCGAGGGGAAGAGGAAGACGAATGAGGTGACGATGATGAAGGGGGCTTTGGGACTTGACCTGATGAGGTCTGTGTGGTCAGCAGGCCAAGGAAGAGCAGGGAGATGCACGTCATCGACGTGCCCATCATCATCATCATAGTCATCATCTTAGCAGGCAGGTTCTGCACTGGCCCGTCCCGCCAGTGCCACTGTTCTCCTGTGCACTTTTGCCTGTGCCCCTCAACGCTGGCACTCCCTCCTCTGTCGTAGCGATTCGCCTCACTGGCAGCGTCAGCACCTAAAAATAAATAGAGACAGCACTTTATTGGCATGGCTGGCACAGAGCTGCCAGGCACACTATTTAAAATGAGGAGCGCCATAATGCCGTGTTCCACTTGCTAATGCTCTGTGCTGTAAAAGAGAAGCTGATCTGATCACATTTCAGGCAAGCTTCCAGCGCTCCAAAAGCAGAACTTCATGGTCACCTTGAAGACATGAGGCTCCGTGTCAGAACATTATTAGGCAATGGCCATGCAACAGCTTCACAAACAGAGCGGACAAGACCTCGAAGCCTGCTCCCGTCTGCCGTTTGTTCTCTGTCTTTTCTTCTTTTGGCCAGATCAGTTTCCAGTTCTTTTTGCTTCAAGTAGACCACATTAAAACCTACATGTGATACAGTGATAAAGGCAGCAGAAGTTGCTATAGTGTGTGTGTGTGTGTGTGTGTGTGTGTGTGTGTGTGTGTGTGTGCGTGCGAGTGTGCGTTCTGAGAGTAGCCAATGAGATTAACTTTGTATGCTTAGACAGGCTTTTCATGCCACTGCCTTGCTCCCCATTATACAACAATGCATCCATTCACTGGGCCATGGTGAGGAAGCTCATCTTGGCACACTTCATTAAAGTACAGTGGAACCCCTTTCACTGCTTCCCCCTCTTCAGCCGTGATGAACTGAGGTAGGATTGGAGCAGGGAGTTCGGTGCTGCGCACAATGGTGGCCGCCTTGGATTCTGTGTCAGAGTTTGGGCAGTGAGAAAGCTTTCCCATTTCGCTGTGTGGCCCTCAGCTGGCCTCTCCTCTGGCAGGTCCAGGCCACACAGGAACACGCTGTACTCGGCAGCAGGAACGCAAAGCGGATCCCTGCCCTAACTCAGAGCGGCCCAGCCCACTACCATTCATCAGTCAGGCCCAGACCCGGAGTAAACAGCGCCGGTGGGTCTTTAAATCATAACCGGAGATCATCTTCGCCTAAGGTAGCTCAGTGGTGAGTTGTATCTCTGTTGGCCATTTGGTTTAAACATCATCATTTGGAGCCAGCTGACATGTGAGCCGTGACTCTGCGTCAGGCTCGTGCACTGTGGCGTGTGAGATGGAAGGGTAGACACCGATACTGGGCCTGTCTGCAGCGTGAGAGCCGCTCATGTTCACTGCACACGGGAGAGCCGAAGGAAGAGGCCAGATGGACAAATGGGGGGAATTCGTTCATTTTGTTAATACAGAGTGACTCGCCTCAACATGAAGCCTTCCTGTTTGACCCTGAGGAGAGGTCACCGCAGGGCCTCACAGCCGCCTGGACCTTTGCCAACAGCCGCTAATTACCCAAGCACATCAGAGACCCTGCACCCCCCCCAAACTCACTCTCTCTGCTAGGACACAGCCGGCGTCACCAGGCCCCATGCTCAGCAGGACAGGGGACAGGAATGGGCTGTCAGCCAGACAACCATGTCGTCATGTCATGCATCACACTGAAGCTGACTGGACCAGGGGGGGTTCGATACCCCTCAGACAGAGCGGTGCTGAGGAGGCGCCTCACATGACAGAGCTCAAAGGAAGCCAGGGCAATACTGCCCTGTGCTACCTGAATGGCTGCATGCGCTAACAAACTTCGTTACAGATCTGCCACAGATCAGCAAAACAGTGCAGCAAAATAATTTCCAGCCAGAGCACAGATGTGCCTGAGAACTCAGGGGGCAGTATACCCCTGCAGGCAGATGAGACCCTATGATCACTGCCTTGTTTATCTAAGGACACCCACTCTCCGTATTTTGTCTAACCTGTACATTAACTGAGATTTACTGAGGGGTCAAAATCTTCCGCAATGATATGAGACGAAAAAAACACAACAGGTTTTTAAAGCCTTTGCAGGGCAGAGGGGAGGAAAGGCAGCTGGTTCCTTGAGCACGGGGGGGTGTCCTCTGGGAATTCCCACCCAGGAGCCGTGCCCCGTGAAGCATTCAGCTCCCTGAGCCGCAGCGCAATACGCATTACCCAGCACAGGCACGTGGCCATGCAGCTCAGGACAATTACAAATGGAAACCACAGAGGGAGGGATTAAAAATGCATGCAAATGGCGTGGATAGTGTTGGGAGTGATAAAGTGCAGTAATGTGAGCTTGGCAGAGGGGCGTGCTGCGGTCCCTGCTGGCTCTGGGATGCTGCTGAGGTCTCTGTCACAGCTGAGCCCTGAGTCCCACTATCAGACGGTCCTGACACAGACAGCACAAGTCACAAGGCAGGTCGCAACAGGACTGCCACAGAACACCAGAGTGGGCATAGAGCACAGGCTCCGGTCACAGCGCCCACCGCCTGACAATCCCCACGTGCGCGGAGCAACGAGCCTCCAGACAAAGAGCAGGAGCATCTCACCGCAAACAGCGTGTGAGCAGTGGGGTGTTGCCAGTCATACGACACTTAGGCACAGCGCATATCTGCGGAACAAGGCGCCACACAACAGACACACAAATCATACACCTACAAACACACTCCAGGGGCCAAGAGACACTACAAGTAAAACAGGCAGTATCAGTGTCTGCACACTCTCTCAGCACACACCTTATGCAATAATAAATAATGTCAACTGCCATGCTTTAATTATTTAGTGGATTTCAAATTTATTTGAAAATATTTATTTTAAAATGTGCTGGTGGCTCTGAGCATTCACAGCAGTTTTGGTAAATAAATTTTGTTGCTAAAAATGTCAAATTCGTAAGATTAAAGTAAACTGTTAGATCTTAATCAGTCTGAAGCACAGGAAGAATAAAATAATTAATAAACGCTGCAATTAAAACAGCTGCATGACTGAAAACAAAGGTAACAGTTTTATACTAAACTTGGAAAATGTTACGTTACAGGAATAATGCAGAAACAATACATTCTTTCCTGATAAACTCCTACAAAAAATACAACAGAAACAGAACTCAAACTGCAAATTACCCACACAATTTAGACAGCTATCAAAACTCATGATTAAATGCAAAAAAAATCCTGTTTTACATCAGCATCAGTTTCATAAGCCTAAGAAAGAAAAATGTGTGGAAAGTGGAAAAAAGACATGATTGTTCTGAAAAAGACTTTCCCTGGACCCAGGCCAAGAGTCTGCGCATCCCACAACAGATGGAGTACAAGAGGAGACAAGAAAATTTATAAGAGAACCTTCTTGTGCATAGATGTTTGAAACAACAAACAGAGCAATGGACTGCTACAAATTAGTGGCCTTTAGCTCTGTGTAAAATCAGAGGTGAATGGATATCCAGATCACAGTGTGGGAGTACAGCCCCTCATCAACACCCTGACCATCCGGCAGCCAGCCACTCGGCCCGGAGAACTGGGAACACAGACGGGAAACTCACCTCAGCGTGCGTGTCTCCCACAGGCCAGGGCTGAGGAGCCACAACGCCATGCGGAGGGAACCCAACCGGCTGCCTCCCTGTGACACGCACGGCGCTCAAACGGCACACTCACACACACACATGCAGACGCACGCACGGCCGAGGGCAGGGGGGACAGACCTGCTCCTCTCTGTCAGAAAAAAAAACAATACAATCCCACGGCAGGGCGATCACACAAGTGTCTCCTCTTCTACCAGACGCACACCTGATGGTTTATATTTCTTTTCAAGCACCACTACAGCTCGCGAATCTCCACACTGGGGCCAGTTTGGAGCAGAAAGTTCAGCAGAGAGCTGATAAAGTCCTGGCTTAGCTGTACGCACTTCACTTTGGTCCAAAAAATAAAGGCTTTCCAACAAGTGGAACAGAGCTGGTGCAGGCAGTCCGTCAGCGAATGAAAGGAGCCTGGAGTAAAAGCGTCTACTGAAGGGCTCTGAGGGAGGGGGGTGGCAGGGCAATGTGCCCTCCCTGGGCAGGACATTTAACCCCTCCCTCTCCACTATCTGACTGCAGGGGGACCGGGCTTGACAGGGCCTGAGGGCGGTGCTTGTGCTTCTCAGGTTTAAAAGGAGGGGCTGATCGCCAGACTGGCAGCAGTCATTGGGGACGGGACGGAAGGGGGGGGGGCTGGAAAATAAGAATGGCAGAGAAAGAAGGAGAGAAATAAAGAAAAGAATGAAGGCAAGGGAGGTTTAAGAGAGGATTAAGGAATTTCCTCTGGCAAAGGAATTTCTAGATCAGAAATCACATGTTTGGAAGCCAGTAAACAAGGTTGCCAGCGTGTCTGTCCACGTACCAGCTGATGGTCAGCTCACTATTATCCACCACAGTTCGTTCACACTCAGTGTTAGAGTAACTCTCACACACACACTGCTCAAAATACTTAACCCACCTCAGCTGCTCCTGTGCTAAATGTTCACCCCTTCTCCATTTCTCTGTATATACGGTTATTCACCCTCTGTATCATGTCAATCAAAATGATTGTGACACAAGAAAAGGCACACGGCAAATAGGGGTAAATAGGGAAGAATTATCCTGGGCACCACCTCAGTATGTCACTGGTGAAGACTCCCCACTCCATTCCCAGAGGACAGGAGCCAAAGAAAGAGAGAGGACAGCTAAATGTGAGGCCAAGAGCAAGAGCTGAAGAAGCCACAGCAACTACAAGATGGTCTCACCTGGGCTTCTCAGGATGTAGATGGAGCACAGATGAACCAGGCCTGCCAAACAGCAGTCTGGGCCCACAGACAGACAAGGCAGACAAGTTTGAGTGGACAGGGCAGGAGAGCACTCACAAGATCACCCCACTAAGCACTTGATTGCAAATATGCTCCCGAACGTGTTGACCTTATGACCTCTAGGTAACACCATGGCAACCACATGGCAACAGGGGCAGGAGTTACAAGAAGTGCAGCAATAATATACAATTTTTTTTCAGTTTTGCCATATCAGTCGGGGAAATTCCAACATACACAAAAACCGAGTTACATAACGAGTTGTGGAACGCTTTCATTACATTTGTCAGGAACTGTCTGTATTTTTTAAAATAAAAAACATTTCCTAACAGTTCTGCAATTAATTATTAAATCCGTGTCTGATGACCATTATTTGTAGTTCTAATTGATAATTATTTCTAGTTTCCTATAAGAGTTTTATGTCAGATTTCCAGACTGACGCTAAAATCCTGCTGCCTTCCGTAACACACATATTCTGATGTGTGTGAGGCTGGCACTCAGCCTTCTGACACCAGTGCTCCTGTCTGCTGGACTTCCGCTGCTATCTGGATGCTTCTTTTTTGAGCTCAGACTGGTGGCTGACCGCTGACAGATAGCCTGTCACATCCATTCGGGTCAAAACTAAGATAATTCCTGTTTGATGTGAAAGAACAAAAGTGTCCTTCTGCACAATGAAACCTATGCTAAATACAACAAAAGGAAAGCTTAAAAACAAAAAATATCATCATATCTGAGTTATCAATGTAAACAGTGTAAGCAAACCAGAACATATGAAGGATGTACTGTCATTCATTCAAAAAAAAAATTGTAAAACAACAATGTGCAGACTTCTGGCCTGATTTTTAAATTATACAGACGTGGGTGCTGCAAGAACAAAACATTATAATGTAACACTTGTGAAGGGTAGGCAGGCCAGCACTGAACACATCTGAGTTAATTGCCAAAACCACTTCAGCATTAATGAAATTACAGGCAGGCGGCTGTTAGTGCTTCACCTAATGACTGCGTCCACGAGAGACGTTGAAATATGACTTAAAATAAATTCCACCATGAAGGAGATCATTAGAGATGATGTTACAGGGCCATTGCGACGGCCACGTCAGTGTGGGTCTAATTTCATTAGCTGCTCCAATTTAATTTTCTGTGACTTCTGCTTCGAGCAAACCGCGACACTGATCTGATATGCACCTGTAATTTTAGCAAGCAAAGTCCATCATAAATCGTGCCTTGACAGTAATGCAGTCATGTTTTAATGACACATTTGCATACACGTAAGCAGATGGCTCTAAGAACCGGATGAGATCATAGGCATGTTAAGTAGACACTACTTATAGGAGTCATCACTGATACTGCAAGGCTGAGCAGACAGCAAGCGTTGGACTCAAGAGACCAGAATTAACCAGCTAACAAAAAGCCTGCATTTAATAATACTGCCATTACCTACTAACCAGTGCTTATACAGACTTTGAATACATCCCTGGTATTTAACCTTCAAATTAATCACTTGGTCTGAATTCAGATAAAAGGTTCCTTAGTGGTTCAGTGCTCTACCTTACACGGGGGTGTATATTCATGTTAGATGTGGATATGAAGGGGTGGAAAGCAGAGCTGAATGAATTGTTCTCTGTTTTGTCTTTTCTGTCCCTGTTGGTACCCCTCCCCCATCAATTTTTCCCTCCCTTCGCAGCTTGCTACTGTTCCTAGGGGTCAGGATCAGTCCTCTGAGATTCCGGGTCCAGAGAGCTAATCTCCGCCTCCCTTACCCGTCCCCATCGGAAATTGTTTGCTCTGGGCCATAGGATGCCCCAGAGGTCCACTTACCCTTAATCAGCTCCCCTTTTTGAAGTGGGGTCCCCACTCCATTTTGAGGTACAGGGTCACTGCAAAGGTATTAGAGCATCTTTAAATACAGCTACAGGTTAATGTCACCTTCACCCTCCAGCGGGCCTCAGGTGTCACATGTGGTTACCTGAGAGAGCTTTAGGCGCACACAGAGAGAAGGTGAACCTGGGTATTTCTTCTTTTACATATCGCATCTTCATTAAATCCGTGTCAGCCACTGAAAGCCGGTAAGTAATTATCACACTTCAAGAATAGTGAAATGGGAAAAAAAACTGAAAGAAAATAATGCCTAGACACACCTCATCAATCTTTCCAGTAAATAACACAATATGTACAATGCAACACATTAGACAGCTAAAGACGGTATCTAAATTTTCAGCTATTTTCGAAAATCATTCATATTACATGGCATTGCGTGCATTTTTTCCTGCTCTGCAGCTTTACTTCAACATAATCTGCACACGTAACAGAGCCTGTCTTCACATGACAGCGTGTGTGCCTGTACGGCCAAGCCTTCACCACACAGCCTTTAATAAGCACAGATCACACGCATTTGTCTGACAGGACAGTGACAGATTACACACAGGAGAAATTCTGGGGGTTTAGGGTAGGGTAGACTGTCAGCATAAAGGCGCTTTGCGAACTCTATATATAAAACTCATCTGTATAATAAAAACTATGTTTCTGTTGCTGTTGTACAGTGCACACTGTATATATTATGGTTGCTGGCTTCTCACATATAATGTTTTGCCTAAATGTATTTTAGCATTTAAAAGCCTCGTTGAGGGGCCCTTGACAAAAACTGAAGGGATGTGGAGTTTTACTGAGGCAGCACACAGGACTTCTCATTGTTTTCCGAGGAGTCCTCGCTCCTGCAGTGGCAGCTAACCCTCGCTCTCCTCTGCCTGGCCTTGGGAATGATTGACAGCAGCTCACGGGCAGCGGGGCTCCAGGTGAAACCACGCTGATGTGCTGTCGGCTCACGCTCACGGGCGCAGCATTGCTGAGGGGATTAGGGCAGTCGGGCACAGAGGGTATGCTTAAGCAGCCTGACTAATACAAGCCCCCCCCCCCCCAGCCTCCACCGCTTTCGCCGAGCCGTTAGCCATCCCGCTAGCTGGATAAAGCAGGCGCTAAGTGAATGCAGATGATCTGAGCTGCCATGTACACATAACTGCATTATTCTATGTCTGTACAGTAAGTGCACTTTTTCCATGTTCGATTTCTCTCTTTAAATGTATTTCGTCATGAAATGGACATAAAAGGACATTAATGTTCATGAGTACAAAATGTCCACTGTCTGAAATGTTACATATTTCTGTATTTCATTGTCCTTCCTTATTTGGCCATGTGTACCGATGCACACGCACGCCCACGCATACCTACACGCACTTGGCGAGTTTTTGCTCGAGGACATTTCCCACCCCATCTGTAGAGCCAGCAGCCTGTCATTGCTCTTTGCGTAGATAAGAAGCGGTCGTCAGGGTCCCTCGCTCGACCTGAACGTGTCCTGTGAATTTTGCCGTCGCCCCACGCACTATTCGCACACAGCGTCCACCGGTGTGACATCCCGACGTCTGCCATCAGACACACTCAGAGGCCCCCACTTTACATTGGGGGACACCCTTGATAGCCTCAAACACCTCTGATCCTGAACGGCATTTCCTGTCACCACATCTGTGGTGAAATGAATAACTGTGGAGTCCAAAGACACATGCTTGCCCTGGAGAATTACAGCCCCACGTCTCTCACACGTACACCGATGAGGGGATTTTCAGAGGGTCGCCCTGTCCCTTCTACTGAACATCCTCTCCTGACTTACCGTAAGAACGTACCTCTTGTACAACAGCATCGCATTCTCTTTGAGACTGCACACAGTGAAAGACAACTCATCAGAGCACAGCCATATAAACAGACAAACACAAAGAGACAACGCTTAAAGCAAATAGAGATGATAGGGCTTAATCATTTTACCTTCACTCTCTTTTTCAGATCAAACAAAGTGTGGAAGGTCTGCAAGGGCTATAAATTGAGAAACAGAGGCTTCAGGTGTGTTGTGGGATAAGAGCGTTCTTACACATTACATAGCTCTATCAAAAATCCCCTTCAATTTAAAACTAATTGAAGACACCCATGAAGCTGTGACATTAAGGTACAAACCCTGAGCATCGAGAAAGTAAAACAGGAGGACACTTACAAAACTTCAAGCACCTCCACACAGCTGCTTAATTAAAGAACTTCTCACCAAGAGCTGCCTTTAAAAGCCCCCAATACCATTTATTGCACTTTTGTACTGGCATGCAAGATTGACTGTGGAGGTGTGATTTATCAGCTTTGGGAAATACCCTTCTGAAAAGTTTTTTATTGGGGGCACGAACAGCTGTTATTATAAGACTCGAGGCTAAAAAAGGATGTTTTACAGAGCTGGGAGCATGTGGAAATTCAGACTGAAAAAAATGGTGTCTTAAAATACTGTGAATCTGTACAAACAAACAGTACAATGGACAGTATGTAAACTGACAAAAGAGCTTCAAACAAACAAAGACGAAAAAAAAAAAACACTGCTGTGTACAATGACTACTGCCAGCCAAACAGACTGGAGAAGGATCCAGACAGACACAAAGATATTTCATGAAAACTCCATCCAGATGCTTTAGAGTATTCTCGCCATGGTAACAGCCAGGTGGGGCTTCCGTCTGCTGACCCCTATGGACAGATGTCATAAACCTGGCGGAGCAGAAGCCCAGGGCTATGTGGGAGCAGACAGGAGCTTTTTAGTGTGTGGACTGTAAACAAAGGTACCGCCAGTCTACACGGCACACACGTAACAGCACGTGAAGATGGGACTGAAATCACATGCATGCAGACAGTCACGCCACCCAAGGTAACCCAAAAGCAAACAGCCACAGTGCACACAGACAGCCCACAGTCTGGGTCCATGCTCGCTCTCTTTAAGTACTGCTTTGCTTTTGTTTAAGCATCGGCTGTTTACCGATTCTTTGACTTCAGCGCTTACAGTTCAAAATGCTGGCCCAGAGAACCAGTTTTACCCAAAAATGCTCCACTCTGCTCCATTTAAGTGAAGAGAAAGAGGTCAGATGCAGCGTCACCCAGGATGTGTGCAACACCAGACCCATCCTGTTTCCGTCCTGTCAATCAGCGTGTCTTTTATTTACGGTGCGTTTTGCATGACGGGTCGCACCACGTCTGCAAAGAGCTGACCTTGTGTTTTTGGAGCATGCGAGAGTCTCTCCCAAGAGGAAGAAAAAGCTGTGCAAATACTTTAGAACACGGGCTAACACTGAGGACAGAGCAGCAGTGTAAAGTCATTGTGTAAATAAATATACCGTTTGTCAGAACAAATGACTTTTTGTCTAGAAGCTTATGTGCCGCTTTACATTGATCCAGATTTCAGCAGCCGTTGCCAATGAGTCACTCTTCTCCCCCTTTTTTTATTTCTTCCTCCCTCCGTCTGTCCTTTTTGTTATCAGTGTCTGGTTTTTATTCTCTCAGAACAAGACATAAACGGACACAGTAGAAAAACGATTCTCTTTTGCTTTTCACGCCTTCAGTTCCACAAAAATCATTAGCGTTTGTTTTGCAAATGCTAATTTAATTGAAAACTAAACATAGTGGCCAGTATTTGTATGCATGGGAACACTAGTTACAAGCTTGAAGGTGTAATTTTAACTGCCACCTTTTCACACGCTCTCTTACTCTGTAAACTGGCATCACAAGAGCCACTTTAGCCTCCCGTACCTCCTCTGAGACCGGGCTCTTTTCATTAGCCTTATACAGGCCGATTACAGAGGGGGCCGCCTTTCACAGAAGGAAACAGGACATTGACATTTCAAGTGAAGGGGAACGACGCTTCCGCGTGGGGCAACAGCACCTCAGGGAAACCTCCTCGATGAGATCTCCGTGCGTGCTCCCCTGAGGTGGAAGTGAAAACCTGAGGATCAGTGTGCCACCGATGACCTGGAGGAATTCTCATTATGGCAAGAAGTCAACTATTTTACACGACTGCATTTTCCTGTTCTCTTATGACCAGCACTGTACCGTGAACCAGAAGAGGGGATTCACTAACATATTTACATATGACAGTTTCATTAGAAATCCGGCCAACACAATCAGAGTATTGCAGCTTTCTGCTTCCTCCTAACGTATGTCCCACACAGGGTTCATTTTTTGCATGTCAAACTCCACTTACATCGAACCATAGCATCTTCAGGGGCGGTGTTTACCAGTACTCCTTAACGCAAGAGTATAGCGACTGTACATGCTGTAAATCAGTGTTGAGTTTCCCAGATGACATTATACTGCTTGGGCTACTTCTCTGACTCCAATGAACCATTTTACATAAACATTTTCCGGCCTTCTCTGGAACATTCTATCCCAAATCAAAGGGGGGAAAAAAAAATCAAAAGAGCAGAGCTGACCAAACAAACTGGCGGTTGCTTTGTCCTCCTCCTCTGAGCTTTGAGGATTCACAGAGAGCTCAACAGCAAAGGATGTATAAAGCAAATCTGGGCACGCTGCTAGCTTGGTATGCTGACGCCTGGGCCCTGGAACCTGCAGCTCCCACTGCCAGGAGGAGGAAGACCCCAGAATTCCTCCGCAGCACTCCTCAGCAGGTCAGGAGTAGAACAATGTGCCCGTGTCAGCGATTCACAAAGAGAAGCACATTCCAAGGTCCTAGAGACAGGCAGTTCAGTCTGACAGGAGGAGGTGGTGTCTATTATTGAGGAGGTATCCAAGTCAAAGGAGGGAACGATGATGGAGATGATAACGCCGCAGGAGAAAGTGGCCCGTTTATTTTTTTCACCTCTTGAACAAGGAGGGTTGCAGTAGAAGAGATTAGAACTAGAACATAAATAGCAGGGATATATATATATATATAGTGCAATATTTCACACAAGGCCCCACTTTGTCTTTTTTGGTCTCAGAGACAGAATGAAGGAACAAGCACTTGAGAAGATAACCAAATTACCGCTGCGCTGAGGACCACTGTGTTTTAGTGTCCCCACCTGGACCGGTTTGTCACATTAGAGCTGTTCAAAGTGTAAGACAAATTTAAAAGCTACTTTCAGGGTGTTATCTAAAATTTTATTTTTCATCGTCATGACTGCCTTTTGAAATATACGTTCATAACTACATTTTAAAACAGTGACTAGTCACTGGAAGTCAGCGTAGGTGTCGATGAAGTTTAACGCGAAGGTGACCATTTCGCCGGGCGGGTCCGGCAGAAGGCGGGCTGGGAGCTCACCACAATGGGACAGCTCTGCTGGATGAAGCACAGCCCTCCTGGCTTTCACTGCAGCACACTGACGTCTTCTCCAGTGAGCTGCAAACCACATCACACTGTCGGCCTGTTTACTCAAGCCAGCAAAGGGAAACCCAACAGCCATTTGATGCCTCCACTGATGACGGTCAACCACAAGGAGTTCTGGTGCCTTACCGCCACTGGGCTGATTTACAACCAGACCCGCCGCTCACCACTCCTGTACAATCTGCGTTCTCAGCAAGGATAAATCTATCTGACTTTCATTTATTAATTTTCTTCTGATCACTTTTCCTGAACAGGGTTGCGGATAACCTGGAGCATGTTCTACACAGCATGGAGCGCAAGGAAGGCCATACTGTAAAGGGGACATCATCTTCACACACAAAACAACTTAATTTAGCAGTTTTAACAAACAATGTTAAAATCATGACAACATACACTCACAGACACAGTATGCTGGTGGTAGAGTTTCCGCAGGATTTCCTGCTGGGCCTCACATGGCCTAAAACGAAAAAGTATGCTTTTTACTCCAAACCTTTATTCTTCTGTTTTCTGTCAATAAAATGCTAATTACATAAATAATTTAGTAAGTGCGGATAATCCTCATTGCAATGGGCATGTTATTGCACACACAGGTAAAGAGGTGTCCTGTTCTCTGCTGGTCAAGATAGGGTCCTCTGGAATGTTCATTGGTCAAAGGCAACCATGCCATTCATGTGAAGACCTTTCTCACTCAAAGGACAAGGAGGTGAGTTTCTTGATGAAAACATGAAAATGTCTGTACCCTATAGTTTGGCAGTTTTGTGTTGCCATAACAATGACTTGAAGGAGTTTGGAGATATGGGTGATCCTGTCTGGAGGGAGGAACGTGACCTTCTGACCTGCATTCAGATATTCCTAAGCGCGGAAAGAGCTAAGAGCTGGAAGAGATAGCATGGCCTCTGTTACCCACCAGTGAAGCAGCTCTGTGACGTGCGTGGGAAGATGTAATATTAAACATTAAAGCTGAATGGGACACGACAGCCAGGCGTAGGGCCAGCCTGGCTTTTAAAGCTTTTGGTTTTCTCAGAAGCGTGAAACACTTATGCATGCAGGTGGTGGAATCAGTGAAGAAACGCTGAGGCAGTATTAGAGAGCCT
The DNA here is from genome assembly GCA_025773905.1 of Chitala chitala. Classification (NCBI taxonomy): domain Eukaryota; kingdom Metazoa; phylum Chordata; class Actinopteri; order Osteoglossiformes; family Notopteridae; genus Chitala; species Chitala chitala. Next base: position 19,349 of record JABJVR010047646.1, read on the forward strand.
TGGATATCTATAGAAGCATTCATGAAGCTTCCAGAAAAATGTTTTACTGAAACATTCTTTTATTGTTCAGTCCCCGCCTCTGACATGGCTCTGTTCCCCTGCAAGTGTGTAAGAAATGCTTTCCTGCCTACCACTGCCATAAAGGGCTCAACACACTGGCCTTTGTTCCTTCTTGCCGTTTTATACCCTTTCTTTGCCCTGTCTTGTCTGGCTGCCTGGTCTCTGTGTTACCTGGTCATTCCTTCCCTGGGGCCTCTCATCTGGCTCCAGGTTTCTAAACACCAAGTCTCTAACTCTGTAATTCAGGGTCAGATGAGTAGTTTTTTTATTGTTAATGCCAGTAACACAACAACAAATTTGGCTCACTCTCATGGCAAGTGTACCACATGATGTAATGGGCAAGAGATGCCCAGCCTGGCATAACTGCAATAAATGCATGTAATGGTTACAGAGGATGTCTAGACCCTAAACATTGCGTTGACATAGAACCAGCGTTCACCCACAGAAGGGCAGCACCATTCCCGAATCTCTGCTGGTGACGACAGCAAAATTACTAAATTAATAAATTAACATTAAATATCCACATTTGCTATATTAAGGTTTACAGTTGTTACAATTAAATGCTTTTTGCATTTGTGAAATTGCACAAAGTCACTCGTGTGGGCTGAGCAGAAACATCAGTGTTACAATGTAACTGGAGTCACTCTTATATTGGTCATATGCAAACATTACAGGTTACCCAGTGATAGATCCAATCCTTAAAAACCTGCTCCAAATAGCGGACTGGCTGCAACGGTGCTGTTTATGCAAGTACCACTTACAGTAATGTATAAATTCACATCATACCTTTCACAAGCACACCTAGCAGACATTACATATAACTATTTCCCACATCAGCAATGCCGGTCTTGAAAACTGAATAAAAGGAAAAGATTTATGTACAAAAAAAGCTTTTTCAATCTCTTGCATGTGCTTATATTTTTTTAAATGCTGATGTGTAACTGTGTTTAGGTTCCTTTTCCACCTTCATCCACAATAATTACTGTGTTATTTACATGTCAAAGAGGGAAAAAAATAAGCCATTTTGTACTTCACAAAACACGTGCCTCTATCTAAGTTAAACTAGAGCTGTGTCAGCTAAGCACCCCCTGCGATGTCTGTATTTATCAGAGGCATTTGTTCAGTTGTGTTGTGGCTTTCTGACACCCCTCCCCCTGTCCTGCTCCCCCCATCTTTACTCAACCTAAATGTGAGCAGCAGAAGGCCAGGCCCAAGTTACTGTTTTAACCTGCACGCCATCTCTTCTTTTACAGGTGTGTCAGATGTCCAGATACCACGAGGCCATTCACTAAAGCCCCGGATTCTGCTCAAGGTCGGACAATATCTCATCCTGACAGATCGTAGTCAGTGGCCGTCGACTGGGAGGCCCAGAGTCCCTGGGGGTCTTGACGCCTGCCTCAAGATGGAAAAAAGATACTTTTAAATGGCTTTGACAAGCAAGTCGTTACGGGTCTCTGCCTACACACAATGCAGTAGTTTTTCCACCTTTTTTTGCTCTTTCTTTTTTACCCCTCACTCTTTTTGTGTTAAAGAACATCGAACACGCTGTGCTGGGCCTCAGCTGGCTCTGGGGGTGCTGAGTAGGCCACGTTAGGTCTCTGCATGAGTTTAACAGCGAACATAGGCATAAAGATGGTTGCCTATGACTTGACAAATCATTCAGTCAGTCATCTTCTAAACCGTTTCATCCTGTTAAAAATCACGGGGAAGCCTGGAGCCCATCCCAGAACACACAGGGGGCAGGGCAGGGGACACTCAGGGCAGGGCACCAACCCACCGCAGGGCACACGCACACACACACACACACACACACAATAGGCAATTTGGAGACACCAATCAACCTAACCCTCACATCTTTGGACTGCGGGAGGAAACCTGAGAACACCCACCAAGCACAGGGAGAACATGCAAACTCCACACACACACACACACGGCGGGAATTGAACCCCAGGCCCGGAGGTGCGCGGTGACAGTGCTAATCACCACACCACCATGCCGCCACAAACCATTCACTCATATTCTAATTTCTCTCATTATAGGCACAATGCTGTACTTTTTTGCGGAAGTCAGTATTTTAAATTATTTAATTTTAAAATTAAATTAATTATTTTAAATGTGAGAAACACATTAATTTCACATGAAAATATAAGCTTTGAGTGCTGCTTGGCTTTGACCCTAACACACAGTCTAACATTTAAATGGATTCACAGTTTGAGATTAATTACAGAACAGAAGCAGTTTAGTTGACAGAATAATTAAGTGCAACCATTCAAGACTGTTCATTTTGGGAGGATCTTCAGATGAGACACCTTTACACAGTGATGAAACGTTGTTCTCAGTTTTAGCCTCAAAAACAATCTGGCTCTACACCAAAACACAAGATGAACACTCAGGCCTGCCCGAACGTATCCCCCCCATAATCCGTCACCGTGCTCCCTCTCGACAGTCCACAAACCTCGTAATCCCGTCAACGGTCACATTCCATGGACAAGCAATCGATCGTGAGGCTCCTCCCACCACAGCCCCTCCTGTTTCAAGATCGGGGAGCCCCTCCCTCGGCTCTGCTTAATGCGCTCAGGCAGCGCTGACCGGCAGCGCTGACCGGCAGCGCGGACTCGGGCACAAAAGAATTCTGTTCAGCACGGTGTTCAGGAACGACTGGTCTCTCTGTCCTCACATTCTCATAAACAGACTCTCTAAAACCAGCACCGCTAAAAGCCACCTCAATGTGAGCTTGAAGGTTAACATACGATCAATTGACACACCACAAATATGTCCTCCTGCTTACACACTTACACAACTGTTACTTTTTACTCGCCTCCACAGGACCTTCTAGGATCACATCCTTCCTTGTTGGGTATTGTGGGTGGCAGGAAGTCAACAGAGGTAACAAATATGAATGACTTTTTTATTTTTGCATTTCCAAAGAACTCTCTAGATGATATAGAACCTGTGATCGCAATAACATCCAGCTTGGAGGGATCATCAGGAAGACCAGGCACTTCTTACGTAACACCCCCCCCCATCGCACCCCTCGTCCATACAAACCTCCTCCACTGTAGCTGCCTGACGCAGTTTACACTCAGGCCATTACCCACACCCTCTACACACATCTGACACATTATTCATTACTGTTCTTAAGATGGACCACCTTGGGCAAACACTTCAGTGAAAAAGTAACACACACACACAAATATATAAGTTTCTTATATTTAATGTACAATGACCTTAAAATATGTGACTATTGACAGAATAAAGATAAATATTTATAATTTGTGCAAAAGAAAAATATGCCAGTGTGTTATAGTTTTCTTCTTTTGAAATGTACACCGATAAGATAAGTATTCTAAAAATTGACGCAAGCCCTTTCATGTGGTAACACAGACATGCACAAGCAAACACACACCAATGGCTTCACCTTTCTAGGCCGTATCTATTACCCCTCAACGGCACAGAGATATTGCCTACGCTACATGCCCAGCCACTCACACCAATGTGCGGGGGGTTTCATGTTCAGGGAGGTGGGGGGAATGAATTAGAGATGAACAAAGGTCCTCCTGGGAGCAACGCAATTAACAGGCTTTCCAGGCGGAGCCCCTGCATCTACTGAAAGCTATCTCCAGGCCGAGGTGGATGCATTATGCAGAGAGTCTGTCGCGACTGCTGACTGATTGGCCTTGGCAGGGAGCTGCAAAGGCTGCAGGAGGGCTTGGTGGGCAGGCTGGTGATGGGGCGGGGGGCTTGAACCGCTGCGTGCATCCAGAGCATCTGGAACGCAGCAATGCGCTGGCTCTGAAAAAGCTAAAATATGCTAATGAAGAAAATCGCCCCAGACCTCCTCCAGCTTCCCAGGATAAGAGGGTAATGTGTATGTGGATTCAGGAGATGGCAGGTTTTTTTTTTTTTTTTTTTTTTTGGAGTTGTGGGGGGAAAGCGGAGGGGGACTCTCATATTTAACTCAGACTCATCCTGTTGCCCTGTAATCCACTGTAATAATCACAGGCTGCTGCCAGTGGCAGTAACGCACCTGCAGTCAAAACACAATAGAAACGATATGATAAAATATGTCCGTGAGACCAGAGCTCACAACATCCATGAATATGGATCAGTGTTCTGATATTCACACCCCACTGACAAATTACAGGTTTATTCAAAAAGAAAGATGGGCTCCTTTGCTGTAAAGTAAAGGCAGGTACGCATAAACCGTCCAAGAACACTACTAGCACTCAACTTCTTAGCCATGACACAGAGGAGTAATCACACCATTGTGGTTACCACAGTCTGCCACCTGCATTGTGACATTCAGTTGACCTATGCTCAGTGTATAATAGCTTCGGGCCTTGAACCCATAACCCTGCTCATCAGTGTCAATGGACTGACAAGTAATATGCTGTTAAAGCCAGCGGGAGTGTTACTGGGCACTGTCTCGTTATCGCAGAGGCACACAGCAAGACAAAATCCCTTTCCGCTAAGCCCAGGAAGCTTGCCTCTGGCGATGGGGGCTGGTAAGGTAAGGGTGTATTGTTTCCTCTCAGCACTCTGAAAAGGCCTCAGCAACTTCATTTCCATTCTGGCTTCCAGCTGAAAGTCCAAAACGACCCCGCTTTTCCTCCTCCGGCTGGCTCTGAGCTCGAAAGTAGCTAGGTAACGGCAAATCCAACGGGCCCCAGAAGTTCCGAATCGATGCGTAATTACAGAGCCGGGCCTGACGGTGGCTTTCGCGTGGCGATCAGCGGGAGGGGAAGAGGGTAACGTGTGGGAGAGGAGGAAAAAAACACTACTGATCCAAAAGCAGCAAGAGAGCAATAGACCAAAGAGTTGGCCTGACAGAAAAGGTTCACACCCTTCTGCCGCTGCCGCTCCAGGATTATAAATCTGTGTCATGCTAATACAGAGTCGTCAGGGAGGTTTAATGCCAGGCTTTACATCGCAAGTGCTTGTGTTACAAGAAGCTAAGATAAGGCAGCCTGTGCACAGTGAGAGAAGAATGCTAGTTTTCCATAGGCTCATCTACACTGCCTTTATTTTCACTAATGAGACACCCAGTGCAGTATTGCAGAAATGCAGTATTTCATTGTTTTATTTGCAAATAGCATGTATATATAGCATCTTTAATTACCTGATAATGCCCATTGGCCCTATGAAGTATATCCAAAAAACAAGAAATCAAATTTGTCTTGTAATGTTTTGTATCTATACCTGTGTATATGTGTATAATGTGTATGAAGTCATCGTGCACCTATACTGTGCTGAGCTGTGATGTGGATTTTCAGCAAGAGGCCACAGCGTAAATGCAGCCCATGTCAGTGGCGGGCGAGAACGCGAATCGGTGGAAAGTTACACTCACGCAGCGGTCAATCACTTTTTGAACTGCAAAAACTTTGTTAATTTCAAACCGGTGCGACTCCTATTAACAAGCTCGATGGAACCCTTGTGTTCGGAAAAAGAAGAAAAGCTTGGCTTTGGCTCTGAAGTGGCCCGTACCATTCCAGATAAGAGCGGCGTTGGCGTACGCTAATTGCACCTACTCCCTACATACACCCACACTCTCCGCTTACTTTACAGTTTTAGCACTTGGCATTTTTTGTTCATTTTAAAAGAAACGACTGCTGATCCAAAGTATTTATGTTTAGCCTTATAAATATACATTTTCTGCTTAAGGAGGCTGGAGTTCATGTTTACTCTCATCTCTGTCCAGTTTCTTTGCAAAAAAAAAAACAATGAAACATTTAGGACAACAGCCTTTTGATTTTCACAACAGAAAAAAGGAGTTTTCTTTGTTTTTTATTGATACTGAGTTAGAAAGTCTGTGTTTCCAAAACACACTAATTATTCCAAGAATCTTAAACAAAGAACAGACTTCAGTTAACCCAGGCTAACGCCATAGTCCAGAAAAAAGCATACACGCTCCTTCAGCAACGCAATTCCTGCGATTGTGCATGGAGCCGTGTCACCACCATTTAGTACGAATATTCGACAATGGTCATTTGGTGGAGCAACCAGACGAGTGACCAGACACAACAATACATCAGGACAGGTGTCAGTGAACATTCACTTCTAAAGGATGGCAGGAAAAAGCTGAATCAACTGTGTGTGTGTGTGTGTGTGTGTGTGTGTGTGTGTCTGTGTTTGTTTAAGTGCAGCTTCTCAGAAAGACCTTTTGTTTTAAACTCATCATTCATAGTATTAATATAGTTTAGCATTCATTATATTTTGACTATAAGCTAGTTAAATTCTTTTCCTTTATGCATTTTTCATGTATATATGTCATGTTCACACACAAGCAACTTACTTTTTGTAATGGTTTATATATATATATGAAGAAGTCATTGGCATATATATAAATAAAGCATATATAAATAAATAACTATATATATATATATATATATACATATATATTTGTATTTGTATGTACAGATACAGTATGATGATACAGTATGTAAATATACACATGTATACTGCTCAGTGTGTCACTTGCTTTCACAGTAGTAAGCAGCAGCATTAACAGACCCGTACAGCCAAACAATCAGCAGGCACAAGACCCCTCACCTTTGTACTCCTTCCCAGTGTCTTCAGCAACCTGGCCGCCTCTTGCAAGCAGGTGCCATAGCAGCTTCCACCGATGTGATTTCTTGTGGGCCCGGCCCTGGGGTTCTGTCCCCCTCCTGCTTCTCAGGACTCAGAGGCTGAGCAGTCGATCCCCCCAGCCCTCTCTGGGAGTGCGTGCGTGCGTGTGTCTCACTCCCCGGGTTTCTTGAAGCTCTGCAGGAGTCCTGTAGTGTCACTTCATTGAGTCGCTCCTTTTTTTGAGCTCTTCAGTTGAGGAACGAACAGGGTTTGAGCCACGGAAGCAACTTTTCAAACAGAGCCATGTGATGTCAGACTTGCTGTCCCTCTCTAGTTCTCCCTCTCTTCGTCTCTTTCTATGCATTCTGCTTTGCACAGTACCCCTTCTCTCTCTCCCTCTCTCTCTCCCCCTCTCCCTCCCTCCCTCCTGCACTGCCCCTCCTTCTGTAGCATTGGGCTAAAACGGGTGGAGACTGTCCAAAGGTGAAATCTCTCACTCCCTCTCTCTGTCTCTCTCTCTCTCTTGTGCTTTCTCCCTCTCTCTGTCTCTCTCTCTCCCTCTCTGTCTCTCTCTCTCCCCCAGATGTTTTTCCTGTCAGCCACTGGTGTGTGGATGTGCACTGACTCTTCTTCCTCCTTTGGCCCATCCACTTTGAGCTCACTTCTTGCCTCTGGACTAGTAACATTATTAATGATTTACATGGCAGCCTCATGGAGGTGTCCTGGCAAGACACAGGCTGCATGTAGCAGAGGTGAGAGGCTGTTTGCACGAAAAAGCTTATTTTTACACATTTTCTCACATGCAAAACTTGACCATCCCTATTTTGTACATATGTTGATGAATGATCAGGGGCTTTCCACAGCAGGTATGGATTTAAAGGTGACAGTGTTCCAATTCTCCTGTCTGCAACATCCACACTCTAATGTGATACACTTTTTCATTGGGGGGGGGGGGGGGGGGGGGGGGGGGGGGGGGGGGGGGGGGGGGGGGGGGGGGGGGGGGGGGGGGGGGGGG
>JABJVR010047647.1:0-36791 GCA_025773905.1 Chitala chitala
CCGGAGCACCCGGAGAAAACCCACCAAGCACAGGGAGAACATGTAAACTCCACGCACACAGACCCAAGGCGGGAATTAAACCCCAGGCCTGGAGGTGCGCAGCGACAGTGCTACCCACCACGCCACCGAGCGGCCGTCTGTGACACATCTTTGCACAAAACCGTCTAAACGCATATGTCTCGCTGACTAGCAAATAATCGTTTTAAAAAGGACGAGACCGAGGAAACGGTGAAAATTTGTCTCGACGTAGTGGAAAATGGTTCCTTTTAAAACATTATATAGCACGCGATCGTGTTTTAAAGCTTGTCTTAACAGTGATGCGAATGGCTTGTGTATTCTGCTGGACCGGATGCCGCTTCATTAATAACAACCTAATTTTCACAGAAGCCGTGTTTATGGGTACTAGCCGAGCTCACTTTAAACATGCGCTAATGATTCTGGTCATCCTTCTTCACGGGCTGAGCACACTTTTTAGCCTCGTGTAAGGTCTATGATAACGTCCCTTACAATGTCAAAGTAATGAGGTTACGCAAACGTTCTGGGGCTGACCACAACACATGATGCTTACCCTAGCGACAAAGCCCGAGCGAGGGTAGGGAACGAGCTAGACATTCGTTTTCCAAAGAAATCAGAACGCTGGGACCCCCAACGTTCTTGTAATAAGTACACACCTACACCACTGGCATCGTCCTTAGAAACGCACTAAGGAAACCGCAGAACTCTCGCCTCTGTGCCATCGAGAAGTAAGGTTGCCATGACTCCGAAAAGCAAACATGCGGCATAATTGCTGGGCGGGCGTGTCGGTTCGACATCTCCTGCGTTTAACATGGGAAAGCATCCGAATGACCTTCAGTGAGTCACATAAAAACGCAGTTTAGCGTCCACACTGCATACACACTGAACTGAACTACCGAGGATGTAAAAGTAGTGGGGTGAGGGAAGGCATAATGGGGATGAAGGGCAAGAATTGAATATACAGTCCAGCAAACTAAATATGTTCCATTCCCCGCAGTTTTTTTCTCCGACCTTTTTCCAGTTCATCCAACTGAATCGTCGCTATACATATGGAAACGTTCTCAACAAAAGTCAATGGGTTAGAATACAATATTTTATCAAAAATTAATATTGCACTTTAATCAATGTATCAACTTCTGGAACGTTATGCTTTTCTTCTCAAAGGATATATCATATAAATCACAATAGTAAAAAATAAAGCTGTTTGTAATTCCCTAAATGTTGTTCCATCATTCTACTAAGATCTTTTTCCTGACATCTGGTGGTCATTCATGGAACTTAACTAAATCATCACAGGTAGAAGCACCGTTAGTTTTTTTTTTTTTTTTTTTTTTTTTTTTTTTTTTTTTTTTTTTTTTTTTTTTATATAAATATGAAAAGTTATGATTTAATCGATCGACTAAGTAGGGCTATAATCTTACAAACAAACTTTGACAGTAAAATGTATAAAATAGTTCAGCACCTTCAACGCTGGCGTACAGCATCTCAAAAAGATAAAAGATCATACAAGGAAAAAAGTAGAATTGACTTGCCAGTAGGAACCCGTAGCAGCTTATTAGTGTCTGATATCATATACTGTTATTTTACAAAAAACTTCTAATACTTAACAATGCAGTCAATCTTCCTTCATATAAGTTAAAAAGTCAGTTAAAAATTTTTAAAAACTCAAAAAACACACAAACAAAAGAGCAGAGAGAGAAAATGCCCCATCGTAATGAAGATGAATGAAAATGCTGGCAATCTGTACAGTGGACAGTGTTCCCGTGATGATGCAGAGGATGCTACTCATCGCCTCGCTGCTCTGGCTTCTCCGTGCACTCTTTGAGTCCGTCCCTCAGCTCCGCCAGCTGGTGCGCATGGCTGCTGAGTGTGCCATTAATGTGTGACAGGAAGGTGTCGGAGTGACTCTCCAGCTCCCCGCGAATCCGCTCCAGGTCCTCGGCAAGCTCGCTGAGGCCGTCGCAGCGCCCTTCCACCTCTGCCACCCGGCTGTCTACGGCGATGACCTCCTTCTGCACACCCAGAGTTGTGGTCCGGCAGCCCTGGAGCTCCCCGGTGAGCCTGCGCCCAAGACTCTGCAGCTCGCCCTTGAGCTGGATGAGCCGGCGCTCGCTCACACCCAGCTGCGACGCCTGCCTCCCCACCAGATGCGTGATGCCCTGCATCTGGCCGATCAGCCGGCCCTCCCGCTCCTGCCATGTCGTGTTGGCATGAGTCACCTCACGGGCGAACAGGTTAACTGAGTCACGCAGGCTCTTCAGGGTGCGGTTGACCGAGTTGACGTTGATCTTGAGCAGCGTGATCTCGCCTTGCACGGTGCCGCCCTCCTCCTCCTCCAGCCTTAACAGCAGAGCTTGTAGGGTGCCATTGAGCCTCTCCAGTTGTGCAGCGTGGATGTCCAGCCTGCCAGACAGCTTCTTCTCCACACCCTTGCAGTCCGCCAACTCAGCCTGCAGCCGAACCATGTCCTCGCCAGGGGCTGGGGAACAGGAGGATGTGCAGAGGAGCTCCAGGTCAGTGAGTTGCTTCTGTAACCCATCCAGACCTGTGTCCACCCTGTGGCGTACAGACTCAATTTCCGTTTCCAGAGCGGGCACCACCTGGCCTTCCAGCAATGCCGGAGCCGTGGCGTTGCTCAACTCCTCCACAGCGACAAACAGCCGATCCTCCAGTGCCTTCAGCTTCTCATCCAGCAGCACCTTGAAGCCATCCAGACTTTCCAGACCACTAGGCGTCCTGCCATCAATCCCCCCTTTCTCTGATGCATTGATTCTGTTCTCCATGTCCTCCAGGCGTCCCTCGAGCACTGTCTCCACATGCACCGTATGGTCGTGAATCGTGGACTGGAGGTGACTCTGGGACTCTGTGAGGCCCTTCACCGACTCCTCCAGCAGTAGCACCCTCTCTGCCAGGCTGGACACCTGGCCACAGCAGCTCTCAGTCAGGGTGAGGCCCTGGATCTGAGCCTGTAGGTCACCCAGCTCTTTCCTGAGGCCCGTCTCCCTCCCATCAAGTGACTGCTGCATCATTTCCTGGCCGTTCACCTGATCCTGAATGCACTTTCGCTGCACCTGCACTATGCGTTCTTCACAGTGGTTCTCCATGCCCGACATCCGTCTCTCAAATCCATCCAGGATCTCAGCCCGAACGCTAGCTAGCCTGGTGTCCAGCAGGTCCTCCAGGACCTTCTGCGAGGCCCCAGGTGCTGGCCAACCAGATGCTGCTTCCATCAGATGTTTGAGCTGCCCGTCATGGCTCAGGACCATGCCGTGGATCTCATCCAACATTTCGCTCTTCATACGCAGCTCGTCTTTTACCTTCGTCTCCCTTCCAGACAGGTCAGCGATCCCAGGGTAGCCCTCTCCTCCATCCAGGCCGTCTGTTATCCCGACTGGGATCTCTACAAAGCCTACTGCGGAATCAGTGAGCCTGGGGGTGGTGTTTAGCACGGTGCCCAACATGTTCTTGGTGTACTCATGCAGAGAAACACGAAGCCGGTCTTCCAGTCCCGTAATCAGGCCATTCAGCCTGTCGAGGCCCTGGGACAGACGACGGAGCTCCTCTTCCATTCGGTCCAGACGCTCACCTGTCACTCCACTGAGTTTCTGGGCTACAGGGAGACAGTGTGAAGGCAGTATGAGGAGAACATAAACTGTAAGGAAGGCCCAAGCATCCTGCCATTAACAGGTTTATTTCTAACTTAATTCAATAATTTCGCTCGTGTTTTTCTTCATTTGCATTCCCTGATTAAGTTGTTTTCTTTGATTTTCTTTGCTAGTGTAAATGACTGTACTGTTCTACATCAACACCAGACTCAAGTCTTTTGGTTGATGAAAGGTTTTTGTTCCTAACTCCTGCTTTACCTAGTACATTTCCCTGTGCATTCAGAAAATTAATTCATTATTTAAAAAAAATGCTCAAAAGTGGGGTTGTGGCCTGCCTGGAACCTAGACAAAGTACCATAAGGTTCACAATATAGTACATCTTGAATGGGGTGTCACCCTAGTTCCGAGAACCAAGGCAAATGTGCTAATGGTTTGCTTTAAGACATGGAACAGCCTTTTACTTATCTTACAGTAACCACAAAACACTACAAACGTGTACATGGCTCAATGGGTAGAGCATCAGGCTGGAATGTGCAAGTCTCCTGCATTAAATCCCATCCCAGTTGCTAGGTGTCCTTAAACAAAACATCCAACACTAGCTCCCCGGGCACCATGTGTGGCTGCCCACTGCTCCCCTCAGAGGGATGGGTTAAATACAGAGAACAAATTTCGTATCTATGTGTAACATATATATGAATGCAATGACAATAAAAGCTATTAAAGCTATATGTAGTGCAACAGAAATATAAGCATGTCAGTTGTGTTCACGACACGATATAAAGTCATTATCACAATAACACTGTATTTGCCATACTAGAGTAGAGAACATACAGTATGACTACAGTTTCAACGGTGTTAACTACGGATTTATCTGTTATTTTTCACATTTTCAGACGGCAAACGTCATAAGGGGATAGACTTACTTTTGGACGGATCAAGAGGAAATGGCCTCACGGGCCCATGAGTATCGCCCGGAAGCCACATCTGGCCGGGATGTGTCCTCGGATAGCCGCGCGGGTAGCCCTTGAAAGGGGGCCGGGGCACTGAACCCTTGAACGGTGGCATCGTGTCAGGGTGGGAGGTGGGACCTTCGTGACAGCCTTCGCCCGAGTATCCGGGGCAGCAGCGCCACTCGAGCTCCGTCACGGTCTTATAGCCCACCTTGTACTTGGGTTTATAGAACGTCCGATACCTGCACCAGAACAGGGGAGAGCGCACGCACACCCCTCATTCGGAATCAAGCCATTATGTGTTCGTTCACGAATTCATCTTCTCAAACCTTTCACAGTTCAAAAGAGGTGATGCACGGTGACATACAGCGTTTCACTAATGATAAATATACGTGCATCTCTTTTTCTTTTGCTACGTCCCGTTTTGGATTTACCCGGATCAAATGCAGGGCATAGTCTTTACATTTATTTTTCTACCTCGCTTTCAGATACAACACGACACTGTGAAGTTTTTAAGTTTCCATGTCGAATTATTTAAATTTAAATAAGTCAGCCTCTTTGTTCTAAAATAAAAAAAAAAAATCCCTTGGCTTTTGCTTCTGTGTTGATAAATAAAATAAGTATTCATTCCACACCATTCATTGGCAGTAACTTAAGCCAAATCTGTTAACCGGATCTGTCCTCCAGGTGCTGGCAAGGCTAGTTGTCAGAAATAGTGTTTTTAAAGTGCTCACAATCCTAAATTACTTAATCACATAAGCGATTGATCTGATTAAATATAGGGAACCATGTTAAAGATTACAGAGTAATTAGATTTTTTATAGAAGCCAGTTATATGCGCATGAATGTTGAACTTTTTTTGTAACGTCGCTTCGCTGCATTGCACTGATAAACACACTAGATGTCACCAACTACTTATTGTTGTAGCTGTCTGGTTTGGGCCCTTCACGCTTTTCTTTATATTTAATTGCTGTATTTCGGTCATTGATATTTCATCTTATTTGGTATTGCGTAGGACATGATCATTGAATTCTGCTGCTTAATTAACAGCGATTTGGAATAAATATAATTACTATTTTCTAAATCGTAACGATGAGATATTTTTAATAATTTGGAAAAACTTACATAATACTGGGACACTTTTGCCCCCACGAACATTTGTTGTATTCTGCTTTCACGTAAGTTGCGGTGCCGTCTTGCATCGTGCAGGAGATGTTCTTCTGGACAACGTAGGCACAATAGTTTCTGTGAAAGAAGGGCAGAATACATCTTCCCGTTATACAAAAGCATAATAAGTTTCTTAACGTTCGTCCACATAGTCGTATTTCTACCCTGAGTATTTTTAAACCAAATTAAATTATGAGCGGCGGATAGTTACAAGTTATAGTTTTAAAAATCATTATTACACTGATTTCATGTAAGTAACAGTTTATAACACTAATTAGATACTAGTACATTTCCCCCTGAAATATCGGTCCATTATATGCATGGTCAAAGTAATGCATGCGCGGGGGGGACTTAACTCCTCTCCAAACTCCTCTCCCTTCATTTACGCTTTTGTGTACAATGTTCATAAAATTGTCCAAAAAAAATAAATAAATAATAATGCGGATTTTTTTTTCCGCTCTGACGGTATGAATATAGGAATCATGTCACCAACACCAGCGAGGCAGGTGTAAGAGATCAAACTGAACCGACATGCATTCTTTAACCTGTTCTTTCAACTGACGTCGTGAAATTACACTTTCTAAATAGTTAAAGACATTAGAGGGAACGCTTGGCTTCTTCTGACAGAGCTTGTTTAGTTAATATCTTAAAAGGCATGTCTTTATGGCCGTAAATTCTACAGGAAATGACTTTTCTGTGTGCCTGGAAGATACTTCAGCTGGAAGCTGTATATAGCAGGACAAGTTAACTGTGTGCAGTATCATTCTTGGATTGTTTTTTTTTCTGCAGTACAGAATATACACCAGACTTTACTAAAGTGCAATTCAGCCTTATCTCAGCATAAAACCACTTAATCTAAACTACTAACATTTCTTCCTAAATCTAATTCACCTTGCATAAAGTTGCTCAAAGGTTGAGCAGAATTTACTTGTTGTAAACTATAATTTTGTTACTTTTCCACTCACGTATCACAATACATTTCACTCATCACATTGCAGTCACTTTTAAAGATGACATATGAATTGACACAAATGTTAATGACAGAGAGGTGCATGCGTCACTTAAGACATTAAGCTTCAATGTATGTGTATAAGGGAATGTGCAGTGAAATGGAAGGGGAAGCATTTAAACAAGATGTGCTGGGAGCCTGCAAAGCCCAGCTGTTGCATCTGTACGGTGGTAGGTCTGGGTCTAGTCTGTTCAGCGTCTGTCACCTCGGGCTAAGGCCAAGCTCCTGTGTCTAGGTAGGGGCCAGCACTGGTCAGACGTTGGGCTCAGAAACAGCACCCTTCTTCTACCTCTTTATCCGCCAATCAAAGGAAGTGCGTTTGACAGGGAGGACTTCATGCTCCTTAGCTCTTTCAATAATATTTGCATTTTTCGTGGCAAATCACTTTCTTGGCACATATGGTCACACTGTAAATATTTCCAGGCTAACGTTACAGGTTCCTGAATCCCCTCCTGGCTCTTCCCCCGAGTAAAAGAGAATTCCCTTTAAGATTCCCATATGGTGCTCTTTGAGAGTGTTATTGCGAGTAATCCCTCACCTATCTTTCCCTCGTTCGCTTTCTTCTATGCGACTTTCTCCCTTTAATGAAACTATAAACGCTGACTCTCAGTGAATTAATGCAGTAGCCTCACCTGCAGCCATGAAGAAGTACCCTTAATTTGACCCCCTCCGATATATTGCTATGGAGGTGGGGCGGGATACCTCTGAGTTTCAGCCATTAAGCATCGATCTGCACAAGCAGTTTTTCAAACCGCTTTTAGGTGTTTGCCACTTTTAGGAGGTTACAGGACATCCAGAGTAATGGATATTAACACCTCCAGGTTTTGCACTGCACTGTAAATCATAAGAAAAGCCCTCGCAACAATGTCTCAGTTTGTATTCAGTGAAGCCTTCTGGTTATAGTGGGGTGGGTTGCCTTCTGGGCATTACCGACCGCAGGTAGAAAAGGTTCTATTGTCCCCTTACAGAATGGACTATTCTGTAGCCTGGATGCCTGTCATGGTATATATGGGCCCTAAAGCCATGCCTCTAATAGATTTTAATAGCTATACATGAGGAATTACTGGTCTGCTTGGAGTGCAGTGTCTGGTCTTACAGTAGGGTAGAGTGTCAGGTGGGTATTTTAAGGAACTTTGTTGTCAGTGATGCAATATAGTGTATTTATAAGCATTTATGTTTTTTTTGCACACAAATTTAAATTGACTGGAGAGCTGGACCTCAACAGCACAGCTGACCAGCTGAGGAGAATTTGGAAAGGATTCTCTAGCAACATAGGGTCTTGTCCTTTCGTTTTTGCAGGAAACATTGCTTTGCACGCATGGGAAATGAGTCGAAGTTTAGGCTCGCACGTTGTGAGATGCTGGGAAGAGGCAACGAGCCTAGAAGGCTTCACCTGATACGTTGTTGTAATTTCACCCAGCTGTCAGGGTAAGCGGCAGTGACCAACGGGCCGTTTCACCACGCCAGTGCGGCGTATAGAAACACTGTTTGTTTAGTTTGCCGCAGGAGGGGGGTATGGGGGAGTCTTTAAAATAACTTAAGCGTGCCTTTCGCCACAGGCTCCGTCTCAGTTAGCACCTCAAGGCCTTGCTACAAGACCAAGATGAAGCATGCATAACCAACCCCCAATCTCCTCTGCTGTCCCCCATCCCACCACAGCATGCGCAGAACATACAGAGGCGTAATGAACGAGGTGGGGCAGTGCTGCGGCTCTCCCAGAGAAACCACCGAAACGGGAAAAAAAATCACAAAAAGTAACTGCTGCCTCTGTTATTCCACCTTGTTTTTCTTCTGTGCAAGTGCATTCAGTCAGTTAATTTCACTCATGCTTAGTTGTCAATATGGCATTGCTGCCATGTGATGAAAGTGGAAAGAACCTGAATTTATGAGAGAAAAACACCCCTGCCCATCTAATTAGACACGACCCCCAAATTTGTTGCAAATGTGGTGCACGTAAGAACAGGCCCTTTATAAGCTCATGAGATGCACAGTCAGGTTGGTGGGGCTGCTTTTTGTGGAACAGTGAGCCCGGTGTTAAGAGACGCAACACTTTGGCTGCCGCGATGGGAGCCATTGCGTAAGCCGCTGTAAAAACAGGAGAAGTTCTGAGAATCTAGACTTGTGTGAAAGAAGCGGGGATAAGTTCAGTGCCCTACGGGCTCTGTGAATGACGTGATCGTTTCAAAAAAGGGTGGCTCTATTTAGTAGTGGCTCTATCACATGTGGGACAGTTTGCAAGCACACACAGCACTGCAGTGAGCTGTGTGTCAGTGCTAAACCATTCCCGCACCACTATGGGACCTGTTTGCTTTCCGCATGCAGTACAGGGCTCCTTTGTGGTGATCATCTGGCATGTCACTCCTGATGAGTATGACACCACAATAGGCTCTCACTGGGATGCAGCCTGGCTGAAAAGACAGAGCAGCTGTCTAGTCACATGTTCCACTGCAGGAGACAGAAAAACAAACAAACAAAAAACTTCAGGAGTGCTAAGAGGGCAAGAAGAAATGGAAGAGTGTGCTGGGGATGCTGAGGAAAATGCCCTTCAGGGCTCCTCTTCACCGCTGTCCTGTGAACTTTGTGTCTGTGTGTTGTGTCTAGATGTCTTCACATACACCATATAATGGTACTAGTACAATACAGGCCACAAGTAGATTTAATTAAATGCCCCTGTGCAGTATCAGACAGAAAAGTTAAAAACCTAATATAAAAACTTTTTTCCGTATGTATTAGCTCAATCTTCTGTGTAGATTTTGGTTGACACAGAACAGTGTGTCATCGTTAGGCAACCCGGTTATGTTTCTGACATCATTATTTGAGGCATTGCACTTTCTCATCAAACCGTTCCAATCCTTTAACTGATCTGCTGGGTTCATTGTGGCCAAGGTATGGCTATGACATTCATTTAAAATCACAGAGCAAAACCAAGACGCAACAGAGAAGCCTTTGTCTTTCCTGGCCTGTTAAACGCCACATAAGAGCGATGGAGGGAGCAGAGCCGGAAAAGACTGGGATTTGGCTGCGTGTGCACTTGTGAGTTCCAGCAGCATGATTGAGATCGGTGGTGACGAACACCTGATCTACTTGCTGCTACCTTGAGCATTAAGTTATGATGAGTAGACTGAACAAAATAAATTTCCCTGCAATCAAAGTTCAGAAGTGCTAAGTGACTGTTGTTACAGAAATTAAATTCCACCTTGTGTGATGTGGACAAAACCCGGCTTTTTATGAGGGTGCACATACACAGACACCACTCAGTGTATACACACACACACACACACACAGACAAGCTTGCCCCCTTCTCATCCTTAAGCACGACCACTGCTCAGAGAAGCAGCAGGTAATCCCAGAGTTGTCCAGATCCATTGAGCTCAGAGAAGAAGCCAAGCAAGAAAAGGGAGGACCGTCAAGGGGCCCACCAGAGCAAACACCTGCCAGAACAAATGCCTGCCGGAGCAGACGCCTGCCAGAGCAAATGCCTGCTCAACTAAACGCCCGCCAGAACAGATGCCAGCTGGAGCAAACCCCTGCCGCAGCAGATGCCCACCGGAGCATAGACCTGCTAGAACAGACGCTTGTCGGAGCAGACGCCGCTGGAGCAAACACCTGCTGGAGTAAACACCTGCCGGAGTAAACACCTGCCACAGCAGACACCCACCAAAGCAAACGCCTGCCAGAGCAGACGCCCCCCGAAGCAGATGCTCATCGGACCAAACGCTCACCACAGCACATGCCTGGCAGCTTACCGCAAACTCCCTCCTTTTGTTTCGGCACTCCCTTGTAAATACAGCTGGACAGCACTCAGGAACTCAGAACTCAGATGCACTCTGTCTCGGGGGGACAACAGACATGGGGCAAAGAGCCAAGGATCGCCCTGGACAGCCCAGTGGCCTCACCAACAGCTCAGCAATGTGAGCAACAATTGTCCTGCACTAGCTGTTTATAATGACTGAACCTAAACAGAGCAGTCCCAGGGAACACTTTGTGTTGCACTGCTGACCTGTTAGTTAATTTGCAGACATGAAATGCCTGCAATCTGAGAACCAACATATTTTCTTCTGCATGGAGGTAATAAAGCAAATAAATCCTCAAATCCCTTCTCAAGACTTCTGGGTTTTCAGAACTACACTCCTGGCAGCCTGTACCACACTCTCTCCTGTAGTACATGTCAATACTCATCAATTACACATCTCTAAATCAATTTTTTAATTGAGACCCAGGGAAAATAACATTTTCTGTATAAAATTGTCCTGCAGTTATATAACCACAGTGCTGTTATTCACATAATAATATTTACTATATGACTTGTTCATGCATCCATATTCATGGAAAAACATGAATATTCATCATTTCATTTATTCTGGCATGTGTATTCACCATGCCACCTATTCAGGCATGCATGTTCACAATGCACTTATTCATGCATGAATATTTATTACGTCACTCATTCATGCATGCATCTCCAGCATGCACTCTTGCCTGCTCTTGCATGTGCAGAGACAGAACAGGCTAAAAACATTCTATTTTTGTTATTTGAATATTATATAATATACAAACATTCTATTATAATCCTGTTTTGGCCCTGTTTTATTGGACGCAGAGATCAAAGTTCAGGTGAACGTGCAATCATATGGAGCTGTATTTCTGGAGAAGAACCAGTTCAAGATCGGGGGTGTACTCACTTGTGTTTGCTCACGGGTTTTCCAGGAGTGTAGTGGGGATTGGATCCAGACTTGTACAGGTTGTATCTGTAGGGGCTGCCGTAGAAAGTTCCTTTGGCATGGGCTAAGCACAACAGCAATCCAATGATAGCAAGGTGGAGAACAACCTGAGCCAGCACCAACGTCTTCATGTTCAGATGCTGTCCCAGAATGTACGTGAAGGAGAAAAAAACCTTGGACACAAAACCACAGTGCAAGGTTCACCGAGTTACAGCAATAGAATATGAGCTGTATTTAAACTCCCTGTCTTGAATGGAGGGGTGTGACTTTTTCCCTCTTTAGTCCCCAGGGTATGTAGAGCTGACCTCCTCAGTTTGACTCAAGGCAGACTTGTCAAAACTTTCATCCTCTGCACCCACAATGGGACCATGTCCCTTTTCTGCCGCCTGAATCGAGACGGTCTGAGTAAGAGGCGAGGCTGCAGAGAGAAGAGTGCGGGAAGGGGGGACAGAGCGTGTGGAAGTGAAGGGCGTCTAGGAGAGAAGGAGAGAGAGAGAGAGAGAGAGAGAGAGAGAGAGTGAGAGAGAGAGAGAAGGATGGAGGAAAATAGCGAGAGAGAGCGTTAGGCACTGAAGGCTGCTTCTGGGCAGGGGACCTGATGACTGAGCTTTCTCAGCCAACTGTGTAGAGAGCAGCGGCCTGCTAGCGTCTCTCTTCAAAGGGGGCAGGCAGCCAGGGGCTCATTTGCATATCCCTCCCCAAACCGCTGCTTTAGGACGCTGTCCAAAAAGGAACCCCAGGACGGGTGGGCGCGAGGTAAGCCCCCACTCCAATCTAATTTGAGGAGAGGGGAAACGGCGCGGGAGGGCCAGACTCTCCCTGCCCCCCTCAAGGAGTAAACTTCTCTCCCCCTTTACCACCATGCTCGTTATGGCAGCTGGACATCAAAGGGCACCGGGAGGGAGGGGTTAGGGGCTCAGTGGGCAGCGCTGGCCCACCGTACGCTACAGCACGTTTATGCATGTTCACTGTTGGTCAACCCAAGCTGCTGTGGGATGTAACTCAGAAACATCAACCGGGAAATTTTAGAACCCGGGACTGCTGAGTCAATGCTGTGTACGGAGAGTATGTCATTACAAAGGGCATTAAGTGAGTATACAGCAAACATGAGTGAGGATACAGTGAAGGAGGGCGATAACAATGTGTACCTTACAGTACAGTTTATGCAGTTTATATTCATAGGCAATGTTGATGGAAATATGGATGTGAATGGATTAAATCATGATGTCTAATACCCTACATTAAAACTAATGCCTGGTTTTTACGTGGTTCTTACCAGTCCTTTTAATGAAGATTAGTTAAATATTAGTTCAAAATTATTCATTGCATAGACCTTGAAACATCTGAAAAGCTTAAGATAATTAGGCTTACCTATATCAGAAAATAACTTTTATACATTGGAGAAAATGTGTGTTCCAGCTGAAAACATACGTTGTGGACTGTATCTCGTCCCATGTGCTCTGGTTTTCCTTTTGACTTATAATGAGGAACCCGATGGGGTAAAATTACTGTTCAAATCAGTACTGGAATCCTACAGTCTTCGTAATGTCCACACCACTACCTTCAGAGGTTTCATCACTAAATTCTCTTGCATGACAATAAGTGTCCAATTTTTATTACCTCTTTACGGCATCCACACATTCCTTAACAAAACCCTGCTGTGACAAAATGCTCCCCAGTTTTCTGCTGACACAGGCCATTCTTATGCCATGAGGGCAGAGGTGTCCAATGAGATTCTTATTTCTTTTTGTAAACTAAGGCACTGTGTGTACATCTGAATTTAAACATTATGGTTTTTTTTTTGGGCGGGGGGCGGGTATTGTATGAAATTCCAGAGTAGAAAATTCCAGACTTATGATGACAGCCGTTTATTGGGAGATGCCATATGCACTTGAACATCAGCGACCCGGAAAGCCCAACAAACTTAGATTTTACTCATTAAATTATTATTTTATTATATACAAACACATCCAGCTTGAACAAAAGCCGTTGCAAAGTGATCCTCTTTGATGGTAAAGGGTCTGGATTTCAAATAAGGGACAGCCGTTGCTGGAGTCCAGAGTTAAATGTCTTCACCTCGTGACAGGAGGCTTGACCTGCACACTTACACAATTCGGGACCATTAACATTTGACACCAACAGTAAAGTAAACCACCACTCCTCACAGCCCCTAAAGGTCATGAATAAATTACATTTAACATGAAGAGTAATATGTTAATAGCTGCTGACGATTTTCTGAATAAATTATAAGGAATTATCTTGCAATTTTGATTGTTGAAAGACCATTTTCCATTATGCTAATTGTTTAGATGTTATTTAAGTACATAGGAAAGTTATATATTATATTTGCCACAAATAAAACCTTTGTACTTAAATTATGATCAGTTCAGTCACAATGTATTGCTGCTGTTAAAGCTGTATTTAGATCTGAATGTAAAAAATTAATTTAGTTAATTCCAACTAAACAAGTTCTCATATTATTGCAAAGATTATATGAACGCTCATATTTGGCAAAAGATAAAAAGGGGACAGTATGTTTGAGCTTCTGAAACTGTGTAGTTTCACACACTACAACACAGAAATGTCAGCTGCACTTCATTCCACACGAAATGCCACAGAATGTCTGTCGCAATTCTCATATCACTGAGACGAATTGTCCAGGACAACTTGGAATCTCTGTGACATTCTGGAATGGGAGGGAGGTAATTCCACTGAAACAATAGGAGTGCTCATCCTCTGTAAACATGGCCTGTCTCACCTCTCTGTGACAACCCAGCGTCTTGCCTCTCTGACTTCCAGTGCCTACTTGACCTTCCTCAGGCCCCCCCCCCTTGCCATCCTAACCTCAAAACTCAGTAGTCTACGACATCGTTAACAACACTCTCCTACAAAAAACGAGGCTGAGGGAATACCTCATCTAAGCATTCTGGATGGATAAAAGGGTTAACTTTCAAAAAGCATAACTGAAATACTTTTGTAGCTGTTCTGTACGGTGTTTTAATGACCCCACGGGCTGGTAAGTAGTGAGTTCAGCAAAGGCACATGGAAAAACCCGACTGAGCTGATAAGTGTCATGGAGGTCGGTGGTGGGAGAGTGATAATGAGTCTTGTTAGGGTCAGCTGCGGTCAGAGGTCTCAATGCATTTCTTAACGCAGTAAATCAGAAGTTTAATGTACCTGATCTATGATATCAGAGGCCTCGTGAAATATAAACCAACACGCACACACCCTGAAATGAACTGAAAATGGCACTGTCACCGAGACCATGGGGGAAATGCACAGAGGCATAAAATACTTCTCATGACACCACATGAGTACACATACTTTTAGCTGTGGCATATCTTGTAATTTTCCAAAACATATCTTTTTGCCTTTACAGTACCCCACAGTACATGTGTATGATGGTATACCATACGTAGTATATAATTCTTGGTGGTGAGGACATTTTTGTGGCCCTTTGCCACAATAAGTCTCTGTTCTGCTTCAGTATGGTAGATCTGTTCTGTACAATGCATGGTCTCCAAGAAGACATAACCCAAAGGGGTTAAAAAAATTTTTCTTTCTGTTTCTGAAAACCTGAGAGGCCTGTGCCCATGACATTTTTTCTGCAGAGTCAAGCGAGCAGCGGTATTCAGACCACATTTCCTGCAGGCTGAAAGCAACCCTCTCTCGTCTTTCTGTGACTGCAGTCAGATCAGCAAGAGTGACATCAGCTGGGAGACCCGAAGGGGTAAGGCTGGCACACAGGCGGCCCTTTGTGAGCTCACACACAGTCATTCAGCACAAAATGGGGTGTGTGCCATGAGGGAGGTCTGTTAAAGTGCACGTGCGATTCAGCCACTCTTTCATGAATAAAGAGCGGCTCACCTCACCATGCAAATGAAAAAGCATGATGCAGACGTACAGAGGGTCAAGGGCCTGCAGACGACTGAGTCTGCGGTCTGCAGAAAAGGTCAAGCATGAGAATATGGCCGTACAGAAGGTAAGTAACAATAACATTGTAGCATGCTGGTTATGTCCATGTTGAAAAAATCTAATAGCTGGAGGCAAGTGAAAAGATGGTTTTTTTTATTATTATGTAGACATGTGGCTCGATTGTGGAGAAGATCTCAAGGCTGCCCTTCTCTCCAAGAGTCTGACCTTCATACAAATGAGAGCTTTGTGGCCTCATGGCATCTTGGCTCGAGTTGTGGGTGTCATGGTATATGAGATTACACTAGATTTGTAACTTATTCTGGTGAGATTCATAGCCCTGCTCTGTGGTCGTTTTATTCCCTTACATCAACTGATCATCTGGCTTTAATTACCCTCCCTTCTTCCCCCGGTGTACCCACAACACCCCCTCCCTTATTCCCCCAAAATCCCAAACCTCATCACTGCAAAGCAGCAAGCCCAAACACAATGTCCTTCTTTATTTAACACGAGCGCTTAACTCACCGTTTACCCAATTTCCGAAACTCTGTTGGCCTAACAGGCGGCTGCAAGCTATCAGACCTGTTCTTTATTTGCAGTGAATTCAATCTTCTGGCAGCTGTGCATGCACGTGTTTGTGTGTTTTGTGTGTGTGTATGTATGTGTATGTGCGTGCATGTGTGTGCACACACGTGTGCATGTGTGTTTATTCTTGTGAATATGAGAGATCAAGCACAGGGATTATTTTTTGCTTTGTGTGTCAGGTGTTATAAGCGACAAAATAAAGCCTCTTTGTACGGGTTAGGGAGGGTGTGTGAAAAATAATGTGTGTTCAAATGAACTTAGGATACAATAAGACACTTGTTTTCGAAAGCACGTCCTAGTTTCAAATGCAATTAAAATGGGTTTACTACACAAACTGCTACACTTCATTGCTGATGCAATCCCACAGTTTGTAACTGAAACTTGACTGGTAGATTTTCACTTTTAATCTAATTTTATTGAAAGAAACAATTAACTTTCTCAACAAATTTCTTCATGTCCCAGGTAAACACAGTGATTGGCCATTCCCAGCTAACAATATGCAAGAAAAAAATAACCTGCAAAACTAACAGAGGGATCAAACTCTTAATGAAGCTTTGCTTTTATCCAGAACATCTTGGGGTCATCCTCAACTTTTGCCTTCCTGCATAGAATATGCTAGATTGTAAATTACACATAATTCGAATTACTCATGGTGCAATATACAGTTCTCAGAGGACTGTGATTTATGACAGAATTCTGGCCAAGTAATCAAAAAAATAAAAAAAATTAAAAAATACCATAACCTGAGCAGAGGTCTGGATTTTCTGGCCCGCTGAACTGTTTTTTAAACTGACCAGCAAGATTTCAGGTTTTTTTTTTACCGCTTGTGTCAAATCCTATAATAGTGCTCTTTAAAACATTTTCAGTGCCAGTGGTGGATTATACCGATACAACTACACTCAGGCTGGGAATTAGTAAGCTTATGTGTAACTGGACGAGGAAGTATGGAAGAGAAACCAAAAGAAATGGAAACGTAATTTCACAATTATAACTGTCTTCAAACAGGTCACAATCAAGGTCCATCAATAGCAGGAAAACAAAAACAAATACTTACAATAAAGCTGAACCACTGGTGGACTGTTACAGCCAAGCTGGTCTACCAGCTGACATTAATGAGTGCATTGCCAGGGGGGAGCTCCTGAGGCAATGGGTCTCCTTAAAGGTCATGACACAGGGGAGTAGATTCACAGTTACAAAGGAGAGAAAGTACAGCATTCCTCTTTTTCGTAACACGGAACACGGACGGTTCACGTAACGCCCGTGCAGGAGATTAACATTCAGCTCACTCAGCACTGTGACGCTGTACAGGGCCAGCCGATTCATCTGGCGATAAAATCCAGATATCCCTGCTTCACGGCAAGCTGATCTTCACATCTTCTGAGTTTCAATGTGAAGGGCAGGATGCTGGGCCTGATGTTTCAGGCCACAGATAAGAGAACACACTGCTCCCAGAGGACTAGTCATTGCACACGCTTTGACATTATTGGTTCATTTTGGTCAAATTTATGGACGTACGATGGGAACACTTGGTTTTGGAAGAGTCATTGGAGGAATAGAGCCCATTGATCATCTCTCATTTTAAGAAGGCAGAGTCCTGAAAAAAACTGACAAAAACAGGTTTTAATTGTTAAAACATTCCAAGAAGCCATTTTCCTTTTGTTGGTTTTGTCTAGCAGATTCCCAGTGACATATATTGAACCGATGCCCAGTTGGTTCATTCAAAGAGCTGACTGTTTACTGACATGCTGATAACTCTGGATGAGATATGTCTGAGGACCCAACAGCAGCTACACTGCTCAGATGTGAGTTGAAAACATGAAGGTTTTCTTTCACGATGCTTTGGCAATTCAGATCCTTTTAAGAGGTACCAGGTACCAACTTAAGCATGAAAGACTGAGCTCTTTGTTGAGAGGAACCAGAACATTTTGCTGTGCAGTTCATAGGCCTGCAGAGAACATAATACACCACCAAAACCTGACGATATCTTACAAGTCAGATGCACCTGTGCTCTAGTCTTCAAATGTACTCCTGTACCAGCATTGCATGAACACATTATTTTGGATACTATGGGTCAATTCTCAGAATCAGGAGTGCCATTGTGGATGTTTGTCCCAGTAGCAAAAATCATGATATTGGTATGTCAGTATGACAAACAGCACCATTTCCATTTGAATAAGGGGTAAGGAATGCAACACTGACCTAGTGCTTCTTCATGTAGGCTTTCCTACAATGCCCTTGTGTTGCTCATACAGTCTATATGCAGCAGTAATCTAGAGCTGCTATCTTCCGTTATACTGGATGAAGAGCAGTACCATGCAGGATGGTTACAAATGAACCTCTGCCCAGCGTGAAAAAGCAAGAACATCATTTGGTAATGAATGACCTTTCTCACGAAAAGTCGACCTATCGAGTCATATTTCCAAACAGCCTTCAAGCAGTTGTGGTAAGAAAGCTGAGCTCATTTAAAACAATGTATGAAAATTAAAAACAAAGGCCAATACTACTACATATTGATACATATTGAGTTAATTATTGTGTAACACATGCTCATTGTGTTTTTTGTTTTTAACTCCAAATGTGGTTGAGATTTTGCCAAAAACAATTCCATATTTAAGTCCAGTCCTATGGTACAATTACAATACTGTATTTTTGGCGTTTCCCGTTTTTCGGCATGTCAACAATTTGAGTCACACAGAATGAATAACTGGGATCTATGTACACACAAAACAACCCCACCCGTTTTGATCGCTAATCCCTGTTTAGAGATCAGGACCTGACTGGCAGTCTGTTGTTCTCTCAGGGTCTACAAAAAATCCTGAAGAAGTTAAGAGATGAGACAATCATTGGAGCACTCAAACCCACAACCTCCTGGAGCAGTTCACACAAGGAGAGGACAGCAGGGCACTGCTTCCATGGGACTTTCTACGTCTGGAAAACCTCTCCATCTGTAGGCAGATCTTGTATGATGCATTTGAGTACCTGTTGCTTATGAACACCAGGGCAGAGTGGCGTGAGGGCAGAGGCCAGAGGGGTTTATTTTTGGAAGTGAGTGGAACATCTTTCAGTGTGGGGTGGTCTCCTGCTTTTCTTCTTAAGCAGATACTTCTTTGTAACCATCCTCATGACTACCTTTATGGGTTTAAAGGCTTTGAACAGTGCCATGTTCTTTGCTGTTCCTCCTCAAAAGGGTTTATAATTGATCTGAGCAGTGAGGCAATGAAAGGGTTCAGCATTTTATGTAGACATCCTGATTCTGGGTATAGAAGAACAACTTGAAAGTGACCTGGGAATCTGAAATGCACATTAGGCTCGGCTCAAAGGCCTTAAAAAACCTCTATCATACAGAGACATTAAGCACATAAATTTTGAAAAGCTTCACAGATGAGATCCTTTGATTTTCCTCAATTTCTTATAAAGACAGGAAGTAAAGCAAGCTCAAATGAGCTCCATTCATCCCCTGGCCTTGTAAGATTTTACAGACCTGTAGGACGCAAAGCAGGAAGTCAAAGCATACTGTCAAACAAGAGGCTGGAAGTTCAAACGGAAAGGCGGAATGTGAGGAGGCTGGACTCCGATCTCACAGTCGCTCGAGGTGTTTACTAGTTAGTGACCCTGTCAAATTGAAGCTTTTCTTCAGCAGGGGTGAGGGGATGGAAGGTTTCTGTGTTTTGTCCCACCACACCCATGTGTTTGTACTTTATAAATAAAATAGGGCAATCACACACACTGGAGGAGCAAGAAAACAAAGCATACATTTGCAAACCAGTAACAAACTGAGATCTGATGTAGTGTCCTTAAAAATGACTTTACAAGGTGTGCTTTTGCAAGAATGAATGCAGGTCTGTACACACAAGTATATCAGCGAAGATTCATATTCAGAAGATTTAACAAAAATGTAATCTGTGCATTCTCATGAGAGCTGCATAACTGGCCCCAGCTCATACAATACTGATTGTTAATTGATAAATGTTGCAGTTTATTTGTTAATTTACTTGGGTTAGTTCCAGTCCAAAGTTTTTTTAATTTTGTTTTTAAATCTATACATGCTTGTATCAGAGGTCTACCAAGAAATATGTATCAAACTTAAAGATATTTTCTGTTTACACACCAAAAGACAGAAACTATAAATGGTATGGATAAAGCATTTTCTCTTTACCTTAGCTGTCAGGATATGATTGTAGATCATAGATTTGGATGTGTAACAGAAAGCTAATGAAAAGACACCATAATGTTCCTCAAAAATGTCTTTAAATTTTGGTTGAAGAACTTCAAAATTTCACTTCAACATAACATTGTGCAATGGTGGTATTTAGCAATTTTGCAGATTGCTGTTTAGCACTCTATACATAAACTGTAGCCTGTGACACAGGATTCTACAACAGTGAGAAAATGAAATGGGTTAAGTCCTTGGCGCCGATCCGACAACTGGTCCTTGCGTGACTAGACAGCTCTTCACCAGACCCACGGTATTTCCAGGCCTCTGCACCCCTCTCCCCCCAAACACTACCTGTTTAGTAGAGGCTTAATCACCTGGCCAGAAAGAACACAGGTCCACCAAAAATGATTTACATGTTCAGTAGGCCTCCTGAACACATTCCAACTACTCCTCGTTCCCGTGGGTGCGGGGGCTGTAAAACTCCTTCTTTAAATAGGCTGCGCAATTTCTTTTTACCTCGTAAATCTAACTGGGCTGTTATTCATTCTTTTCTTTTTTTCCCCCTTCTTGTGGCATGTGGCATCGTTCGTCACATCGGCAGAGGGCAATTAAAATGAAAAGAAAAAAGCCCCGTGTGGTAAAATACCAGCAGCCATTGGAATACCGAATCTCACTGCAAGTTTGTTGATCTGCACGCTCAGGCAAGAGGGGCACACAGTGTGAATTTAAATATTACTCTGATGTAACCAGCCTTAACGGCGTACAATAGCACATTCGCTTTGCATTGACATTTGAAGTTTTTAATGCAAATTTATTGCATGTATGCCACTCCCCTGAAAATAAAGAAATAAATAATAAGAAGAAGAATGCATAAAAAACTCATCTGCCACTTTCAAGAAACATGGTTGCAGGCACGTTTGTTGTATGCCCATCCAGCCCTCGTGTGCACTAGTTCGGCCTTTGGTACACCACCGCAGCCTATCACAGCATCAATAACCCCAATCGCTTGAGTTAGCGTCCAGCTGGTTCAATTTGCAAAAAGATAAGGACGTAGAATTACTCCAACCCAATTCCCACATGCTGCCTTATTTGATAATATCAGCTCCAGCTTGGAGTTTATTTTAACAACCACTGCAGACTGAAGCGCTGTTAAGGAAGGCCTACTCTCAAGTGCCTCTTGTTTAAATAAGGCGAACGGCGCAGGCTGACCACTAAATGGACTTCCTGGGCTCCCAGTCGTTCATCCTGCTTGGCCTCCTCAGAGCGCTGGACACTACAGCTAATACAGCCAGCTGTGCTATCGCCTCCGTTTGCAGACCTGCTCATTGAGGCTGCAGTCAGTGCTTTGGGTTTGATTTGACTTTACAGCACAATAAAAGGGACTGAGGATGTGGGGGGCAGTGCCAGAGCTCACCCAGAAGCGGGTGACCGAGGGCAACGAAAACAAGAACAGGCGATTCAGCACTATTTTTATAGTCCAGTAATATTGTTGTTATAATAGTTATTATTACCGCTATTATAGAAGGGTAGCGTAATGAATATAATAATAATAATAATAATAATAAGGAAGGCAATGATGAGAATAATGATGTTGATCAGGCTGCAAAATCATTGCTTTGATTACCCATTTTTTTCAAATAATAGGTATATAAATATATTATACAGCAGTATGTTATATTTGTGGGAGTGACTTGGTTTGTGAAATGCTGGTTTGTTCCAGAAAGCCAGAGTATACAGTAGTGCTCAGTGGTGAGCAGCATGCTGTCCCGGGTCAAGGGGAGATTTAAGCATTGCACAACACAGTCATCGATTCAAACACTTTCACTCTACTCATTTGGAAGGCTTTTCCTGCACCACAGTTATGATTTCCATATGGCAATTTTTTCTCCTCATTTTCCCTTATAAGGTAATTAGTGTCTATCAACAGGTGAAAGAGGCAGCTTATATACTAATGTCATACAGATATGTGTGGACAGATATGTCCACACCTTTCATATGATGTAAAATGTTTCCGGAACAGTCCACAAACTATTCTCTCTCTCTCTCTTGCTCTCCTTCTCAATCACTGACACAAACACGCATGCACGCACGTGCACACACAAACACGCATGCACGCACGTGCACACACAAACACGCATGCACGCACGTGCACACACAAACAAATACACAGCTTTATTTTAATGACAACGACATGGGCAGGTTTCTTTTTAAATACTGTTTTTTTTTAATGTTTATAAATGTTTTTTTGAAAACATTTCAAGAAACAAAAGGCTAGTCATGAAGATTCCTCCTTTGATGTCATTTCTGCTCCAGAGATCCATCAGCCTTATTCCTTGACTTCATTTAAGTTCCAACTGGACAAAAAAAAAAAAAAAAAAAACTTAAAGCAATTAGAATGTTCCCCTATAGAGTATAAACAGCTCCTGCTATGTAATCGTTGTTCTGTACGTTCAATCAAGGATATTTATTTGACACAGAATATAGAGTATAGACAACACACTCTTGCTAACTGTACAAGAGCACACTTCAGTCATGTGAGCTTCTCTACATGTGCTCATTAAAGCCTGGATTTATTCAATTACAGTGGTAAACACCTCATATTCATACTGCTAATTCTCCTTTCCTTCTCTACTGGCACCTTACCAAGTCATGGCTGTCATACATCTGTGAGAGCAAAGGAGAGTTTGCTCCGAAACAGAAAGGGCCATCGGCCCAGCGTACAGAAGCACACATGATGACTCTAAAACTTTAGGCCATTACAATTGTTCATTTTATCCAAACGTGGCTTTACATTCAGCTGATCACGTTCATTTCCCCTTCATTACCTGTTTTGTCTCCATACCTTATATTCCTCAAAAAAAAAAGTCATAGTTTATCATGATATTTTTGGGATGTCACGTCACTGTTACCTTTTATTTTAATAATCCATTTAGACACTTTATAGGAACAGAGTTGTTCCTCTTATTTATTTTCTGAATAACTTCTGCATTAACAGAAAATTGTGAGTCTAAAAAGACATTAGCAACTGTGAAAGTGCTGTGATTTATTTAGGACAAGGATGAGCTTTACAAATCTCCAGCAGCTGTGGATAAATAATATATTTAGTTAAAAAAGGACTGCCTGGAATAGTGGTTTGGAAATAACTGTGAAAGTGATAGCCATCTGAATGTACGCCCAGCTAATCGCTCATCTGATCAGTCACAAAAGTTTAAGGGAAAAAAATGTACTGGACTCTTGCTGACAGAGCCAAAATCATCTTATTTGCATCAGAGGCATATATTCAAGTGTACTGTCTATATTGAATAGGTAATATAGACACTCAATGTGCTTTAACCTTTTTTTTTTTAAGTACTGTTGTGACTTCACTGGTATCGGTTTACTATGTAAATTAGCTGAGCATCATTTCAGGAGATCAGAACGTTTTGCTGTTCTGAATGCAGATCTGAATCGGTTTTAGCTGAAGGGGGAAGCGTCCTGGATGATGATAATGGCAGGGTACGGTAGTGGGCCAAACGAGCCAAGTGGGCCAAGAGGGCAGCCTGGAGGAAAGAACGTTCCCATCGAATGTGTGGACAGAGCGGAACAGTGCCGAGGCAAGAGGAAGGCATTGCAAATGCAGCAACAATGGACACAATGGGGCTTTGACCCCACAAGCGGGGCGGGGTGATGGGGGCACTCGGACTGTGGGGTCTGGCATGTAGATGAGGGATTGAGGGAGCACTTCTCCTTGTGGGTCACCACTGACCTCCCTGCTCTCCCTCTGCCAGACTTAATTTCACTTTTTCATCATTCCCCATGACAAGGATGCCAGACATTTAGAATTCAAAGGTACTAAACAAGGCACACACCACACACAAACACACTACATGCACACACACTACACACACTCACACACTATATACACACTGACACTACATACACACACTCAGAAAAGTCTCAAAAACACAGTGTGTCAAAACCCTTTGTCACAACAAGCCACAAAAATTGTTTTCAAAGTGGCACCAGTTGGTCGCACCATTATTTTCCAACAAGAACAGCTTTTGGACGCACCTAATAGCTGGAACTGATGGGGATTTCCCATTTCCGAGACCACCGACAGCCTCATTTCTGGATTCCAGAAACTATGTGAGAAGCTCTGTAACACTGTTTATCTCATGGATTGAGCTGTTTCATTTCCAGCTGCAAGGGGACTTTGAATTTCAGTATAAATGTGTAGTTGATATTTTAGAAGCCCCCCCCCCGCTTTCTAGGCTCCCACATCAGCATCCATATTTAGTTACTACATTCATTAACCAGACCCATTTTATCTCCTTCGTTAGTGTGAGATGATACCTGAAGACATCCTGATCAATGTCATCATCCTGATTTTTTTACAGAGCTAATACATGATTACCTTTCACATCCTTATGGCTATTATATTTCTACATCTGTTTCATGTACTGTTCAACGGTACATGATACCTTTAGATCTCAAGAGCAAGCATGTCAATGGGTTAAAGAACCACTGCAAGAAGTCTTCCGACTGCAGTGAACAGACAGAAGCTCACAACCTCAGTGTCATCACCCATGTTACTTCACAAGCCTCCCATAGACAGAAAGTGGGCACACAAAACCAGTGATCTCACTTACTTTGGAGAAAACTGAAAGTTAACTTTATACATGGAAATGGTTCATTTTGTGGTAAGGTTGGTGAGGAAGTGTTTTTTTTTTTCCTTCAGCGGTGAACAAGCAAGCACTATTTTGGGTTTGAAACTGGAATTGAGTGCACCACAGATTAAAGTACAAAATATGCAGTCACATACAGGCCTGAGTAATGGGGAAGGCAGGCGAGTTCTTTGAAAGAACTCTGGAAGGTGGCCACGGTAACAGAAGAAGCCAAAGTTCAGCTCTTTATAGAGATTCACATGAATAAAGCAAAGTCAAGACCACATTAAAAAAGAGAGTGACAGTCTCCCTTAGCTTAACTTTATCCATTCCTGTTGGTATCCAAATATGCTGATGAAACAGCTGGATTGTTAAAATACTACATAGCTATTATAGTATTGTATTTTAGCCTCTTTATAACAAAGGCTTGTTACACAGGGGTTACTGCATATACAATACTGGCAATATTATGTTTTATAAAGCACTTTGAATTAATTTTTAATTTGCTTTCAACAAAGATATACCAAACAAAGACATGTAAGTATAACTTTTTAGATAATTAATAAATGGCAGTTGGTGTACAAATACGACAATTTGTGAGAATACCTACAAAAAAGCTACTTTTGTGACTTATCACTCTGTAATTGACTTAATTTGAATTTAGGTTTTAAATGATAAGTTACTCTTATCTAAATGACCACTGGCTGGTGGTAACTAGTGAAATATTTCCGCTTGATGTTGCCAGCACTGAGAAACATTATCCACTGTTATTTTCCATCCTGCCTTTGAGAAATGTTAGTTTTGTACCTTTGGTGACCGGAGAGCTCTGATACCACATTGACGCCGCCTCTCTGACTCTTCCAAGGGTCTCGTCATCTCTATAAACACTGACTGGCAAGAAAGGTGCTGCACTCAGTCCAGATGGCAACAAAAAAGGTTTGTGTGGGTGTTTAATACTACAGAACTGACCTCACAATCTCCATCTCTGCAGCGGAGCTCACATTGGGGGCATGGACCTAGGAGGACTTGTCCTCTGCCAGGGAGGCATCACGAGAAGGGCCGCCTCATCCTGTGGGTCCAACTGGCAGAGTGTGGGCAGTGGCTGGCAGAGTGGCGCTGGCATGATTAAAGTGTAAGACTGCCACAGCTGCCACAAATGTTCTGGGAAGGACGGATTGCAACAGAAGGGAAAAGGCACATGTTCAAGTCCAGCTGGGCCTGGTACAGATGGTGTAAGAATTGGGGCAGGCATGGGGGATGTGCTCAACCACAGTTAGACAGAACTGCCACGCACATAAGACCATATTAAAATTCAAACAATCAAACTACAGGTTTATCACATCACATCCAGTTGTGTCCCACTTCAGCTGCAAGTGGAGGTGCAGCACTTAATAAGAGGACATCTTTTGTGTGTCAGTGCATGGATGTAAAGAAGCCATTTGTTTGTAGTTCAGAGCCATTCTTTCGGTGTTTGCAGTTAGCGCTACAGGTCTACATTCGAACCATTACTGCTATGCATTCCAGCTAAATGCAGGCAGACCCACCCAGCAAGGCCCTTAGAGATGGCAGGGCTGGTATGGAGAGGACAATTTGCACTTAAATGATTAACCAATTAAATCTGCATGTGACAGGCTGGGATTCAATGTCATGGGTTGCTTTCTGATCTGTTTTACCCTGAGGAAAAGAATGAGAGCTGGTGCACTTATCTTACAGTAATTACACATGTTTTGGCAGTGAGGGACACAGAACACTGTATTCTGTGACCACAAAAACAGCTTTCTGCATGTGACTCACACCAATGCAAAGGTGCCTACCGTTACTTCTGGATAACCTCACACGCACTGCACCCCTCCTCTGAGAATCTCGAATGTTTTCCCGTCATGCTGGTAACAGCCCTCTGCCATTAATGTGCTTCATGTATTCTTCTCCAGGGACGTTTTCCAGGGCTTGAAGAGCAGATCAAAGCCACCTTCTTTTTCATATTGTGGGAAAGATCTAATCGGGGTACTGGTTGGGGGGACAAAGGGAGAGAGCACCGGGAGGTCCGATTTCACCAGGCCCTGCTGCGATGCTGGGCCAGGCGGATCCAGCTGGATGGTGTCACCTTGGCTAGCACAGCTGCAGTTCTAAAAGTCAGGCTCCCAACACCAGCTCGCTGGCTCTCAGCGTGGCAGCTGAAACTAGACCTTGGACTTGACAGTTCTGCAACACAACAAAGGTGGAGCCCACACTGCAGACCCCAACATGATAACAAGAAGGTGAGGACAGGCAACATCAACTTTTTTTCAGTGTCAACAAGACTGGGGGGATTTGGAGAGAGCTGCACCCTTAACATATTTCAGATGCTTTGCATTTCAACATGGGATAGCATGTTACATTGGATCTATTGACGACCGAGGAAAATTACTTCAATTACAAGTCGAACTGCCTCTCTGGTGCCTGAAAATGCAGCTGCCAGTGATTGTCTCTTTGGTCCCTGTGAGATCCTGCTCCACAATGCCACAGCAAAAGGCTACCTGGGCTTCCTGTACCTTCGTGCCACTGTGTCATCCATTCAGCCTGCATCCTTCCAGGACAGACCGTAGATGCAGAGCCCCTATCTGTACCCCCACCACGCATGTGCCAACATGTAACTGCGGTGTTATATGCCGGAGCTGAAAGACACCAGCTTCTCCCTAAGCTTGGAAACGGCCATGGCGCCATCATTAAAGACATCTGGAATGAGACAAATTTTCCAGATCAGAAGATCCTCGTCTTCTTCTTTTCCTTAAAGAAAAGCCAGGCAATTAATGCGCGGACCCTGCCAGGAGTCTGCAAACAATGCAGCAAGGCAACTCGTCCTTTCAAAGCTGTCTTCTTGAAGCCAACATATTGTTTACATCACACGTCAGTCCTAAAGAACAGAATGAAAACTGAAAATTGTTAAGAAAATAACACAATCTGATCTTTGCAAAATATACACGATCTAGTCAGAGCAGGATAAAGTGACATAGGTAGGTCCTACTTTTTGTAATTGCCTACCTACACAATGGGGATAATTAAAACAAAAATCACAGACATTTGCCTGCCCTTCAAATGAAGGCACTCTGTCTCTATTGATGGCCTACACACACAGCTTCACAGTGGGGGCATAGAAAAGCAGAAAAGAGAGTCCTCTGATGCTTTGTGTGCTTTTAACAGGAAGCTATTAAGGCCAACAAGCCCATAAGCCAGCAGTGGTTAAAGAGCATTCTTAGGTATTATGAGTTCCTTGTTCTGCTGGATGAAACCCTCATTATTCAATTCAGCTCAATTTATTTTTACATAGCTTCCTCCCCAGGAATAGTCTGACCCAAATCAGTTAGGAGAAATAAGCCAGGCAGTACAGTATCACTGATGAATACAACAGTATTACTTTCACGTGGTGCATGTGTTTTGTACAGCTAAATATGGAGTGCTGCAGAAACATAATGAATAGAACAAGTCAAATTACCTTGAGTGATATACTGACATATCAGTATATCATCTTCTGATAGCAAAATATTAATATTATTTAAATTTCAGTAACTTCAAAATTAATGTGTTTATTGATTTGGAATGTATTAATTATGATAAAATATTTAAGGTATTTAACTATGAAAGGATTGTAGCAAAAGTAAGGCAATGAGATAGTGATTGTCCATATGGAACAGAACTCAGGCTTTGAGCGTGGGAAACGTGCCATTGTTATTCCATAGAGTCATAAAAATGACTGGATCTTCCATCCCAGGCAGGACAAAAGATGTAAATGTTATATATTACTCTTCATCTTGTGACCTCACCCTGTTAGCCTTCCAAGAGCTCTACCATTGTGCTTTTAGGTTCCGGGATGGTGTTACAGGCAGACAACCCCCTTCCTGGGTGAGACAAGTACAGTGCAAGTACAATGCGTCCAGCTGGAAGAGTCTCAGCAATGGGGAAAATAACAAAACTTATAGTGATCTCCAAGGGGTTCTCAAATAAAGCTCAGTGCCAGGATGGACATCTCTGGGGCGGGGAAGACCCAACAGTTGTCTCCAGTCTAGAGATTAATAAATCACAGTTGCTACAATGACAACATCGCTTTAGAGACATGGCAATGGGATATGCAGTCTGTTTACAAAACCAGATTTGATTATATAAAGCCAGACGCAGCAAATCAGACATGCAGATATATGTGCCTGGGTAAAACCACACACTGCTGGAACAGCGGTGTGTCCACACTGTCTTCTTTTCCTAAACGAGAGCGTTACTCAAACTGCTGTCAGGTTAAAAATTCCCATCACCCCAGCTATAACTGCATAATCGTCCCAGGCTCGCATTGTATGATAGGCCTGCATCCAGGGATTTGATTAGAGTTGTCCCCATTCTTGGCACAGGGACAGTCTGCTTGTCTTCTCTTCCCTCCTGGAAAAAAAGTTTTCATAACTAATCAGAGCCAGGAATGGCAGTCTTAATGAAGGTATGCACTGCTAAGCATTTCAATGTGATTTTTTTTCTTTGAGGCATTGTCCTTTTTGGTTTCACTTAAACCCTCAACTTCAAAATACAAGACAAAACATTAACTGGAAGGACTGCAAAGCAATTGTGGAGAGAGCATTTATATGCTGATATGTAAGGAACATATTTTTGTTCTTCTCAAGTTTAAAACCACACCAGTAGGACATGCTGAAATTGAACTTGTAGATGAGGGTCCACCTATATTCGAAGGACATTAGAAGCCCGAAGATGTTTACGCTATGCTTCTTCACAGCACACTGTTTCTGGAGTTGATAAGATTGACATCGATGACATGAAAAACAGTGTAAAAACAAGTCTACTGAAACTCTACACACAGTATGTGAGCTGGATGTCCAGATGGCTGCAAACTCTTCTTCTGCTGTAAGCTAACCAGGTACAAACATCTGGAATGGGAAAGGACCTCAGGGCTGAGCTGAGGAAGGCGTGACAGTTCTAGCCCCACTGAACTGTGAGAGGAGAAAAGGCCAGGTTCACTTCAGGATACTGCATTTTCAGAACGGTTCCAGT
Source organism: Chitala chitala (assembly GCA_025773905.1). Classification (NCBI taxonomy): domain Eukaryota; kingdom Metazoa; phylum Chordata; class Actinopteri; order Osteoglossiformes; family Notopteridae; genus Chitala; species Chitala chitala. The sequence continues at coordinate 29,789 of JABJVR010047647.1, forward strand.
GCTGCAGGATTCCAGCAACAACGTGGATATTCCCAAATTTCCACTGTTGCCTTTTCTCCTGTGAGGCGGGCCACATGCTACTGGATCAGTTTCTGCCAGAAGGTATGGCAGAACAGCGAAAACCCGTTTGTATTATTTATTTATTCCCTTTTTTGCAGGCCATAGCTACAGATTTGTAGACTTCCAGAACTGCTTCTAATCCGTTTGATTAGCTAAACTCAAGAAACCCTTCACAACAAAGGGCTCTTTCAGCACGGTCATGGCCTTGAGCACCATGTGATTTGTGGAATCTTTATAACTTAAAACTTTTTTTTTTTTACATTGATTCCCCCAACACCACCCCATTGAAACTGCTATGGATTGCTTGTATCCTGACGTTTCACTGGCTTTTAACCAAAAAACAAAACCTGAAACATGCTTGGCAAATAGCATACTAAAAGCCAAGACTTCTGTTCTGCTGTTCCTCAGAAATCTTACATCACAGCTCTGAACGGTTCAAATTTGCACAGATTTACAGTTACAGTTGCTATTTACTCTCCCAAAGCAGCCTGATTTTGCAACATTGAAGTTTAATTAGGAGTGCAGATATCACATCGCCAAAACATCTTGTTGACAGTTGTCCACGACACGGAGCAATCAGCTCCTGGTGCTTCAAGAGGTGAACTGACTTTCAGGCATAAAACTGGGAGAACAGTAAATTACAAGGTCTCTCTGTGATTTCGAGAAAGAAGTGCTTTAAGGCAGACAGTGAGTGAATAAACGTCTGGTCTTGTGCCGACAATTATTTCCTAAATCAAAGAGTAGCAATTAGCCCTTTGATGGGACATATACACCAGCCTTGTTTTGTAGCAAAGGAGAATAATAGCACTTTTTTGGAAGTATATCTGGTTATGGTATGGTCATGTAAGATTTAAGATGTTTAGAATTTTGTTCTCATGCAGAAAAGTTTTTATGGGCACTAATCGCCTCAGTACGTACATTGAAATTCCACAAATATGAGAAAATACAATACATTGTTGTGCCCTGCCCTGTCATGCCTACTCATGTCCTCTAGGTGTCATCCCTCCAGGTGTTTCATGTTGCTGAATCGTTGTAATGATGTCACTAGTGCCTGCTATGTGCGTCTTGTTTTCCTGAGTTCTATTTAAGTTCCACCAGATATTGTGGTGTGTAGTCTCTAGTCTGTAGCCTTGTTAAGTGTACAGTAAAGTTGTGAATGTAAAAGACCCACAGCAGTCCCTAGCCTTGTGTAAGCCTTGTGTAAGCCTTGTGTAAGCCTTGTGTAAACGTTGTAACCCTTTGTACTTTCTTTTGCTTTACTTTGTTTTGTTTTGTTCTTGAAGAAATCTCCCTCTCTGCAATTGGACCTTGCCTCAGCCTGCCAGTCTGTTACACACATTCTTTTATGAAGTGGTAAAGTACACTCCATTTCGGGTAAAAACCAGCAAGTTTCCTCAGTTAGATCAAAAAGGAACAATTATCCATTTGATTTGATCATCAGTTTTATAACTAAAATAAATCACTGACATTTTACTCAAATGGTCTATATTTAATATACATCTAATAATGAAATACAGCATTTCTTTTATGCTGTGAATTGTGTTGTACAATATACCAGGGAACAGGTAAAAACAGAAAAACTAAATTTTACTGTACTAATAGGGAACCTGTGTGACGGAGTGTATAGCACACACTTGGTGAGGCCAGGCCTTCTGCATTTACAGTCTTCTGAAGTATTCTTCTCACGTTTCTTTCTGCTTTCTAAAAAAAGTCCAAATAACTAAAGTATGGCTGAAGAATTTTCTTTTAATGTGTACTTATTGTTACGGGAATGCAGAAAATTTTCTGCAGACACTTGGAACTTCAACAGCTGTGAAGTGCACCTTTCACTTTGTTCTGACAGAACCGTCTCCAGTCTCTAAAGCGGGCCACATTTGTGCATTTGTTTACATCACCGTAACAACGCAACAAACACAGATGTTCACACTTTTCCACACATTTAATTCTTTGTGCTGTATAGCCCAAAATCTTTTTTAAAAAAAGGCATAATTTCTTTCCAGTGCAATTTTACCAAAAAATAATGAACACGCTAAGGTGTTTCTAACACTTCCCTGCGGATTAAGTACTGATATTAAAATTTATGTTGACATGTTGTATCTGTTAGCATCATAATGTCCTATTCGCATCTGCAACATATTGGTACAAAACTTTGTAACATTTGTTTTAAGTGTCTTGGGTAAAGACAAACTTCTAATGCTGTCAGAAAATTCTGGCAGCATGCGAAACACGACAAAAGCTCCACCAGAAAACAGATTTAGGGGTCCCACACCAACTCTTCAAAGCATTTCTGTGTCGAAGTAGAGTTCAAAGGCCTGGACAGGTTTTCCAGAAGGGGCTGTGAGGAAATCTTGAGCGTTTTTCTAGCTGCTAGCTCATTAAAGTGCAAACTACTCTATGGATTAGGTAAAAGCAAGGTAAATTGTACCATACACTGAAAATATACAGTAGTGAGATGTAGTGGAAGCAAGATTAGTTATGGTAGAAACCCCCAAATGTCAGGACAAGAGTCCAATTAGTGTAACTCTTAGTAGGCTGTAGCTGTGCAGGTTCGAGTGCTGCTGGGGTTGTCTCTGTTACATGAGCACCTGCGTCCAAGTGCTGAAGCCTCACTAGTGCTTTTCCATCAGAGCAACTATACTGCTATGAAAATTACATTAGATAATTCCTGTTACAGATGTTTATCCTCTTGTTCCCCAGTGGCAGAAACAAGAGTGCGTGCAGGGCTTGATTGGTGAAAATTGTCCCTCTTTAACATGCATGCCTGACTACCCTGAACTAACTATGTGATTGATTCAGTGAGACACTGTGTTGCGAAAGCATGGATCTGTCTTCTAATGAAGACCGTAAAGCTGTGTGTGGGTCACTCTGCTCTCTATCAACAGTAAGAACGTAAATTTGAAAGCTGACATTAATTATTTACGTAATAAAAACCCTGAACGATAACAGCTTAAATCTGTGTTGAGTTTATCTGAGGTCACAATCCAAACCAGTTCTGTCTCTGCTACTGGGCAGAGTAGCTGGAATCCAAATTGGTCCTGGTTCATGTTTGGTGACAGATTTGTTACCCCTGGGACTACACTGTGCAGATCCAGAATGTCAGTGGCCCAGCAGGGGCACATCTGGGACTTGCTGACCCTCACATCTATGGACGTATGTGAAACGTACATCAGATGTACAACCAACGTTGGCATAGAGAACGTCTGCTGTTTTCAGTGTGATTCTCTTCTGCTTTTGAGGCCATGTGACATGTTGGTGAAATGTCTGTGGACAGGCTAGCTGGCACTGTGACTTTTCTCACATGATCAAAAACAGCACTGCTTTACTGTAGAAAACAGACTATTGGAAGCCCAGGCTAAGGTAAGCAACAGCATGGCTGAACTTTGGAGGACAGGGTTGGAAAACAAAAAATAAAAAAACTAAAAAACTTTAATCTTCATAAAGTTAACATGCAAAATCCTAAACCTCTGGGGTAACTTCGCTGGTAGTCCAGAAACACCTGTGAAATCAGAATCTCTGGTGGAATACGTAACTCTTGATCCAGCGCCACAGTTACTGCGATTTGTCTTTTTCACACGATGTTGTGAGCATGTTTTAATGGTGAAATAAATGTGCTATTATTCCCTTTGCTTAAACTTGTGAAGTGCAAATCCTGCTCCTGATCCTGCATCAGGAATCAAAAAGTTGCTCCATCCACATAAAATCACTGGAATTGGAAAAGGGATTTAGAAGGAGCTGGAAAGAAAAAGGACTTAACTCGAACCGTGGGCGGAGTGTGAACTTGTACTTGCCTTCATCCTTTGAGGGAACAGTATTGGTCCTGAGAGCCAAAAACATGGACACACCACGGGATCACAACAGAACAGTACGGGAAGAAAACCAACGAAAACACAGATTGAGACCTTTACGACATCCAACGAAACGAGTCGCAGTCGAAGGTCCTGTTACACTCACCAAACTGTCTGTCATCATGTCAATTACCATAAGACATTAGTAAGGTATTACTGCAAGATTACAGCTAAAAATCAAGTGTGTCAAATCAAATTCGTACTTTCAAAGTTTGTAACACCCTGCAATCCTGACCAGGATGAGTGACCGCAATAAGAACGAATGTGATGTTTGTAACCCTGCCTATATAGCCATATTGTGTTTATATTATATGTGTATTATAATCACCACCAGCACTGTCTTTGCACCATAGACATGGAGGACAGATTTATAGGGCGCAGGGGACCACAGCTGTAAGCAGGGACATATACTGAATCTGAGCAGTTACTATACAGGCGTCCATTCTCACAAAGCACTTTTCCAGCAGTGGAGGTCTGGATCTGTCAGATATAACATAGGGTACAGACAGGTTGGAGCAGGCACAGTCCTGCCCGGGTTCAGACTTGCACTGCTGCCATGTGCACGTTAGGGATTAGTCCACAGAACCAAAGACCCAAGAGCCCAGCTCAGAGAAACTGTTGGCCCTTTGCACCAACCCCAGTAGGTTTCATCATTAAAGCAGACTACAGTTACAGTGTATAAGCAGCAGATTGTGTGACTGAGCTCTTCTTATAGTGGCCCAGACACTGAAAGCACGAGCTGTCAGCAGGATATCCAAACTGCTCTGGACCTGCAGTCTTTGGAATGAGTCAGAACACTACAGCGTCTGGACCTCTGGGCCAAGTGTACAAGGTTGGACTGAAGTCCACAATGCGACTGCTCGCTGAGACAGTGCTTCACCCCCACCCCCCAGCGCCATGTGGAAGCAGAGCAGGGTCAGCCTTACAACACCTAACCTTCCCAAAATCCTTGAATGCATTTTAACATTTCTGTGCAATATACCGTGGAAAACACATAAAGCAGCATAGAGTACTGGACAGCAGAAATTTGCAGAGTAACAACCTCTCCAGGGCTTCACAGAATCGAGCGCTGTTGTCGAACCTCAGCTCTGCACAGCAGAAATATGCTGTACAGCCAAGACATTGTGGAAACTTGAAGATGGCGTTTATTTTAAGGAACAAAATGCAGTGAATATTTGCAAATTATGCAGATTTATGGTCTGAAATCAGGCTAGTTTTCTGCATTTTTTGAGTAGTACCAAGTGGCACTCAATAAATGAGACTAATTGCATTACAACAATAAATGCATTAAAATTAAAGGAGAATAGAAATGTTTTATTAAATCATGTAACATAGTAGTAAGATAAATGAGATAATGGCAACGATTTACTGGGTTCATCAATTGAATGACTGTCCATTTTCATATTAATTTGTGTCCTCTGTAAATCATTTGAAATTTTGTGTGATTTACGATAGCGGTGCCTGGCTGGCTCAGGCTTAATGTTAAGACCCCCCGGTGAACAACAGTAAACCTTACATTCAGTATCCATGCTAAGGCACTAACTTCATACCATTTTCCATCTAACTTTTCCACTTCCACGTTCACTTATATTTTAACATTTGACAGAGAAATGTTAGTTCCATTTCCTTTGATACGAAACATTCTTTCTTGACACGGCCGCATGACTTCGGCCTGACCTGACCTCCACAGTGACATCTGGCCCCCTTGCACTAAAGCCCCTGAAGCTGGCTCCAAAGGCATTCCACTTTAGTGACCAGTACTGAAACCCAGGAGGGTCTGGTTGCTGGTAAATTTCCTAGTGTAAGCAACACTGGACCTAGAAGTGTAAGGAGTGACGTTTGATTTTAGACAGATGGTATATGGTGTCACTGAGGACATGCAAGAGAGAGACACACTCAAGACATTCCTGAAGAGGCCCCAAGTCACCGGTACTTACCAAAACAAACAAAGCTAATTGATTCATCTTAGGCCCACCTCCTCCTGCTTCAAATTCTCTTTTGTTTAACTATTCCTTGTTATTTCAAACACATCAGTTGGTTTTTCTTTTTTTGTTATTCTTCTCCTAAGGTCACAAGAAAATGTTATAGCAGCTAATGTTGTGTTAACCAAGATTTCACAGATTGAAACCCCTACAGTGGAAGTTTTGCTTTAATGACAGTTTGTACTGAAGCTGGCACGGACTCCGCAATCTGTGCAGAAGTACAAAATGGGTAAATCAGATTCACCATGAACACATGCCTCGACGAAGGGGAAAGGTCGTTTCCTTGATGACATTATATACAAACTAAAAACAGCTAAAGAAGGGCTGACTACAACATCTGTCTGCCTACTAATACTTGTACTGTTGGTCATGTTTCTCTTCTTTCAGTAGCCTTGACTCATTGTTAAAGATTTATATCTCATTGGATCCATGTTTTCCCAGTCAGTCTCAAATATAGTGTTGGGGCTGAGTGGGTTATATATGCTGTGGGAGAAACAGGCACTCCCTTTGCACCCCACCGGGCCCAGCTGATGAGTCACATGACCCATCTACTGCCAGGTTTTGCCATGCCAGGATGTCAGGTGCAAAAAATCTACATTAAATACCTTATTTAATTAGCAGTGCTAAAAGCACAAAGCTGTTTATGTTTCGCATGAGAAAAGCAGTCACAGGACTTCTCCTCCATACATTTTCTCCTTTGTCTGTCCTCTTCTGTACTGTCACAATGTGATAATCCCATGACTTCCATGGACAGGTGTTTTGTGCACGTGGCACAGCAATGGCAGGTCAGAGTGGAGAGAGCCATTTACCATAATGTTATAGTACTGATTGTGCACAGTTATGTTACAGCACTGATTGTGCACAGCTATGTTACAGCACTGATTGTGCACAAGAATGTTACAGTACTGATGGTGCACAGGAATGTTACAGCACTGATTGTGCACAGGAATGTTACAGTACTGATTGTGCACAGCTATGTTACAGCACTGATTGTGCACAGGAATGTTACAGTACTGATTGTGCACAGCTATGTTACAGCACTGATTGTGCACAGCTATGTTCCAGCACTGATTGAGCACAAGAATGTTACAGTACTGATGGTGCACAGGAATGTTA
>JABJVR010047647.1:36891-64902 GCA_025773905.1 Chitala chitala
GATTGTGCACAGCTATGTTCCAGCACTGATTGAGCACAAGAATGTTACAGTACTGATGGTGCACAGGAATGTTACAGTACTGATGGTGCACAGGAATGTTACAGCACTGATTGTGCACAGGAATGTTACAGCACTGATTGTGCACAGGAATGTTACAGCACTGATTGTGCAGACTCCTGCAGAAATGAGGAATGAAGAACCTGTATTAACTGAAGAGGATGTAATGATGATGCCATGTCTTTGTGCTTCCATCCTAAACAGTGTGCCAAAAAAGTGCCTCCAACAATGTTGGTGCGTCCAAAATTGCAGCATGTACCAATGAACACGTGAAAAGTACTTAAATTACATTCTACATCTGACCATAATCTGAAGTGAGCAAACAATGGACACTACTCAATCCCATAATTTCAGCACTTCAGAGCAGTAATGGCTGTTATGTTATCAAAGTTTACCGATCAGAAGTTGTTGTGTTTTCATTATTTCTCTGTTGTTATTGTTATACATTGTGTATTACTCTTTATTACTCACCAAATAAGACAATCTTCTTATAAAGAAGACATTATTATTATTATCATTATTATTATCAATAAATTGAATATGGGTATTCATGTGGTAAGTGGACTCCTTTCAAGAATACATACCTATTATTACCCTCATTTTCAGATGAGGTGTAGAGTTACATTCTGCCCTGTAACTTTTAAGAATGCATAGTTATTACCCCCATTTTCAGATGTGGTATAGGGTTGCGTTCTGCCCTGTTACTTTAAAAACCCAGTGGACCATATGTGCATTTCCAGACATTGTTTGTAACACTCTAGGGTCTTTTACAACTGACTGGAGCCTCTGCCCCCCAAAAACACACACACACACACGCTCCTATGACACATGCTACTGAGAGACCCCATCAGAGCTACAATAATTGACCTAGCTGTTGACTGTTAGCTTAGCTACAGCTTTTCTTGGCAAATAGAGCTTTTCTCACCAAAGGCACAGCTCTCCTTCAGAACTTAGTCATTGGAAAACCGGACTTTTTTGTGTAATACTGACAACATCTGGAGGCCCCTGAGAAAGGGAAGAATGTGTGCTGGAGAATCTGCTTCAATTAGCACACCTGCTCTTTGGCCAAGTTACTAGCGGTCGCTAACGTTTCATTTGTCTGTCAAAGGAGATGAGGTTAAAAAAACAATGGGGGCCACAGCTTTGGCCGGCCTTAGAGATGAGTAATAATTGCTTTCATGCTGCACTAGACGCGGCCTCACTGGACTGTACAGATTCCAGTCTTAAGGAGTCAGAGCCGCCCTGAGAGATTGAGTTATCATTAGCAGCATGATGTATGATTATTACTGATGGCTGTAAGTCCACACATGAACAATCCGTCTCCCCGTTTTCCAGCTGCTAGTTTAATTGAACTGCAAATCCTGTGGCAGTATTGCGCTGTTCACATTGCGAGTGTGTGCTGAAGTTAACAGACACACTAGCGGAAGAGGAGACGTTTGTTCAAGAGCCGAACAGATGCTCACCGAGGACTGTTTGACATGAAGAGGTGACACTTGTTGTCTGAGGACCATGTGAAAGAAGGCTGTAATAATACGTGAATTAGATGAAAGACATTTTCAGTATCATGGAAAGTCACATAATTACATAAAAAGTAAAATGAAACTGTGTTGTCAGATGTACTTCATATGTTGCCTGAAAGTCTTCTAAAATTTTTGTCTTAACGACTTACATATTTTTTACAGTATACATAGCATTAGGCAGAGAAATCAATTGGAATATCCAAAGTTTTAGCAAAAATTTATTTTACAAGCACAAACCAAATGAATTTAAACCTTTAGTTGTGTTTACTGAGGTGCACGAAGGGGCACTGTACAGGGGTGAAACCCTAGGACGGCCCGTGATTGATAGGGGCCCACAAAACGTGAACATAGCGTAACATCTTAACATAATATAACATCTGACATTTCTTTCATGTGGCCCAAAATCACTAGCGGCAGCCCATGGGTACGTGTCACAGATTCTGTGAACATCTGAGAAAATTACATTAAGTTCTGAACAGCCACAGCACAATTGTCATATGCATTAACGTTTAAAAAAAAAAAAAAAAAAAAAAAAACTTCACACAACTTGCCAAAAATTCAAGGGGAAAATTTGCACCGGAGCCATAAATCAGATTAAAGACAAATATTTTTAAAATATAAAATCCCCAGATTATGAAGAAAATGACTTAATTTTAAGCATCTGAAACCCATTCTGGTTTCTCATGCTGTATTTAGGTTGTCTGCAAAGGCCTAGAATGCTGTATCTGCAGCTTCAAGCTAAACCAGTAGCTGCTTAGGTTATTCCAGCAAGACACGTAAGTGCACTGCAAGATCAGACTGAAAGGCTTCTGTATGTGAGCACCTCTCATGTGCTGCTGTGTAAGGGTGGGGGCTGTCACACGTCAGTGATTCTCAGTGATTTATTGGCCAACACAGTCGATTCATTGGGCACCATTAATACATCCCTTCCCCACGACTACCAGACCTCAATAAGACATCTGCACTCTCCTTGGAAGTAGATAATGCGTGCAAGGTGTGTAAGATAGAGGGCCCATGCCTGGGATTCGTTAAGAATGAAGTAATCTTGGGCTATGTGGATGGGAATTTACTTCCATAAATAAATTATGAGCTTGCTAAACATTTGCATACATGCATGCGTACACTCAAAAACAAAACCACGACTTACAAATGTTTTTTTTTATTTTCTTTTGAAAATAAGTGACATGAGTAAACGGTAAACGGCCCCACACAAAGACACATGAGACTCAGAAAGCATCCCGTGGAAAAGACTGAAGGTGATTAATGGCACACATTCTCATGTGAAGATAAACAATCTTCTGATTGCAGCATTAATCCCAAGTTCAACTTTGCGACGCTGAAATTTCACATAAAACGCATCCAGCTGTGTCCGGTGAGGAGCAAGCTCAGGACAGAGCCTGGATAACGGAGTGAAAAACCGTGTCATACTTGGTGCGCACACTAACGCCTCTTCGCTGCATGAACATGGACTTTGCACTCTGCTGTCTTCGCGACCTCAGCAAATTGGCTGTGAACCCAAACCCTTACTGTAGGGCCTCTGTGAAAATTACAAAAATGTGTTTGTTTCTGTTCCCTAAACTGGTGAAGGCAATCATTAGTAAATAATCACATCTGTGTGTGATTTCTTAGTGTGCAGAAAAATGACCACGTACTGGGCAAAGTATTGTGGAACCCAAATGGACCGGACTTCTGTGCCTTATCCTTCAGAACCCCGAGAGTGCCTCCGTATCAAATTGCCATCAGACTGCAGCCAGACGTGACGGGTGCTGGGCAGCTGTACAAACACTGGGGTCCCGGAGGCTTTGCTATGCTGAGGGTGGAGTGTGGGGGAAATGGTGCCCTGGAGGCCAGGAGAAACAGGGTGATTTGGGGGGCGACAAGGAGAGAAGATGCAGCAGGAGAAAGAAAGCAAGAAGTCATATGGACAATATGAGGGGGAGTAACATAAGCAAAGGCTAATGACAATTTTATTTTTTTAATGTTAATGTTATATTTAAAGCAATGTACAACATTCCACATACGTGTTACAGCAATATTGGTTCTTTGCATGTAGCACATCATCCTGGCAGGAGCAATGGGCAGCTACACACAGCACCCAGGGAGCTGGCATTCAAGTGTCTTGCTCAAGAAGACAACTTGGGGCCGGTCTAGGATTTGAACCAGGAGACTTCTACACCCCACCTTGTGTCCTACCTATTGAGACACCAGAATTTTCTAAAGTTTTGCACATTTAGCTCTCGGGAGAAGACTTCTTCCTGCAGTGGCATGCCTCTCTGTTTTAGCCCAGTGAACCCTCTGAGGTGGTGTGAGGCCTGTTCTTCAATCTGCAAGCCTGAAGAGTGCATTGAGCCAGCGCAGTGTGCTCTCTGATCCACAGCCAGGGAGCTGATAAAAGGCACTGAGCAGTAGCACAGAGGCACTGGGGTTGAGTTTCGGGCGCCCTCTTAGGACCCCCGGTGGTCCGCTGCCTTGTCCAACTCCTGCTTTAGAGTAATCAAGCACCAGGCACCCATGCCATCGCTCCACAAAGCTGCCGGCCAAAACACCGGCTCACCAGGCCGTCAGAACCTGTAATCAGTGAGATTACAGGATTACAGCATGGCCACGGTCTAGTCAGATGCCTGCTTTTCTCTGATTAAGCCGCTATCATTCAGGTGTGCCTCACTGCAACTGATCCAGATGCCTGTAACGCACAGTTATTCGAGTCCCCTCACGCTGTAAGCAAGCAGAACTAAACTGTGTATAAAACCCTTTGTCATCTGGTTTCTAATAAGAATTTTACTATTAACAATGTACAAAAATGTGCATATTAATGTACACCAATATCAGCAATCTACACACAGGGCCATTCATTGAAAACTGCCCCCCTTTTTTTGTTAATCCTCTCCTAGTCTCTGGACTTCAGACTACAGCCGTGGCACACTTTGCTGATGCTTTAAATTCCAAATAACACCTCGCAAAGATGCTTTTCACCAGCTACTTATACTCACTAAAAGTTTCTGGAATCTCTCCAAGGTGACACCTTGACCTCATAGTGTTGTGGGGAAATTAGTCCTGCTTCCCTACCAGTCCCGTGCTCTGTTTGCATTGTTGAACCATGAAAAAGAATGACTCTTCCCTGAAAGAGAACTTTAAAAAATGCCTTTCTTTCATTTTTCAATTCTCTTGCTAATTTTGTCATTAGAGTGTTGCAGTACCAGTGTATTTCAACTGAAGGAAAAAAAAAAAAAGTCAAATGGATTCCATGTGTAAGTAAATCCCCTTAGGTAGAACTGGTACCAACTGGTTAAAATACAACAGAGCATCCATTATAACATATGACATCAAAACACCTCCGGTACAACTTCAGCAAGAATGTTAGAAAGCTAGCTTTTAGACACTTAAACCTAAACACAAACTGAGTATTGTCATATTCAATAAAAAGCATCTTTTTATCTCAAAATGGTGTGCAATAAATGGCATATCCCTGAAGCCAAGAAAAATCCTTGGTGGAAGAATGCATCAATATCCTCAAAAAAAAAAAAAAATGTACCGCAGTGAAATTGCTGATGATTGTCACATGGTCCGATGGCCACTGATTGGCTCAAGCTGTCATAGGATACAGAGCCAACCTATCATGTCACACGGCACTCAATGTCTCTATAAAACATTGACTGCACTGAACACTGACATGGCTGTAGAAGCAATAATAGGATGGGATTATTATCAAAGCGTGGACAATCATGAAAATGAACAGCAACTGCAATTTAAAATTAAGTCTGTTAAATTTACCCAGTTTTGTGGTAGCATCTATCTTACCATTAGCTGGGCCCTACAACAATCATAAGTGAAACTGCTAGCATGCTGACATGCCGTCTTTTTTTCCCCATGATGCACTGTTTAGTAGCACAGACACCAAAGTCCTGGTAGCATGGAGAACATGACGTGGTCTCTTCCAGTCACTCCACTACATTTATTGCCATCCCAAGAAAACATGTGTCTTTTAGTTACCTCTGTCAAAACATTCAGCAACTTCAACTGCTGCATGAATGAGCTTTGGCTCTAAAAAGAAGTGTGCTGAATTGACTTCATTCTACATCACTGCTTTCTTAAAAACATAAAACTGGTGACAAATTAACAGCAGCTCTCCCATTGGGGCAACTGGTTTGTGATCCTCGGAACAGCGAGCCAAGTCGGACTTTCAGTGGCAACACAAAGACAACTCAGAGCCATGCTGCCCGCCACTGTGGCAGAGGGTTCTGCCTAGTGCCTTGCGTGAAAAATGCCGTTATTAAAGTCTCCCTCCTGGATCCAGGTTTTCTAACAGTTTACAGATGGACCTCGTTGATGAATTTAATTGGTTATTGCTGATAGGCTTTTCTTCCACTGTTGAGGTATGAAGGCCAGACGCCCCTTGGCATTACCCCTGCTGAACACTTGTTTATTACACTGCTCCCTGCTTTCCAGGGAGTCCATATTTTGCCAAGTCAAAGAGTGCTGTTGCAGCCCCCCTTGACATCATGGAGAATGGGGCAGTCATCCTGGATATGACCTGCAGGGGAGGGGAGAATAACTACAGTTTTTCCTTTGCTCACATATCTTCAGGCCAGTAGAGCAATGCATGTTTAAAACACTCTTGAGTTTCTGTTTGAAAGAGGAGCTGCCCTTATTGTCCTCCTTCAAAGAAAGTGAGGCAGACACTGTTAGGATGTGTTTGAATACGCCCTCTCTATAAGAACACATTGGCAGGTTTTGCTTTTGGAGATAACAGAGCCTGCACGCCTGTCTCTCTGAACATGCCATGAAGGAGATGCAGACATCCTACGGCCAAGACAGAGTGCAAAACAGGATGCTCTCTCCTGTCAAAGCCCGTGTGAACCCAGCACTCAATGTATTCATTTCCATCTGTAACATATTTAGGCTCAAGAATGTGTCTGTTGCCCACAGTCGAAGGATAATCTTCACTGGTGCCCTAACACAGGAAGGCCCACCATGTTCTCTTCTACTCTACTCACTTCTTGAGATTGAGTTCTCATTTCCCTTCCAACACAGCTGCTCATGTGAAGACTCAGGACTGGTCTGCTTTAGCAGTATGCTGGCCTGCAGTTATGAACACATGCACTGCATGCATGCTCTACCTTATCCCAAGCGGCATTGCTTCATCCACTTTCAGTCTTCCCTCTGAACTGAGTAAGGCTGGCTCAGAGAAAATACCTTCTCAGTGTCCTTGGCATATATGCCATACGTTCTCTAATGTAATCCATGGTGCCTCCTCCCAGATAAACATCTCTCCAACAAAAAGCCTTTAAATAAGAAGTCCTGCAAGAAAATTGCAAGGAAACAGCTATATTCCTATCCAGACCTGCCAATTAAAATTTTACTGCTATGCGATGTAATTATCACTTTCCATTTCTTCACCAAGACATTTCTTTCACACCCCACTAAGCGTTGAGAGGCACGGTTCCCTTTGTGTACCTCATGCTTCTAATGATTTACATTCATTTAAAAAAGGGGGGTGCATTAGCAGTCTCTTAAAGGGATGATACATTATTGGCATTATTTAGCGAGCGCTCATCTCCAATGGGCCACGTGTCTCTCCCATGTGAGAGGGCTCACAGAAGCGTAAGGCACTGTAGTAAAAACCAACTATTTGGCAAGACCAGGGGTTAGGGGGGTGGAAATCAAACTAGCAAGAAACACATGTGGGTGGGGGAGCCCGCTGACTGGAATGAGCCCATGCCTATCTCAAGCGGTGCATGAGGTTTGGAAATTACTAAAAAAAAAACTATGCAGAAAAAAGAAGTGAATTTACTTCAAGTTCAACAACAACACTGTCTGTCCGCACCAGAACCAAGTGACAAAATTGTCTTCCGGGTCAAAACTGTGACCGCATACAGGGTTCCTTTTTTTTTTTTTTTAAAGCCTTGTGTTTGGGTCTGGGCTGTGATCATTACTATCAATCAAACCTGACAAACTGGAACATGTCTGGGCCGATGTGTTACTCTGAGACATTACACCGTTCAACACTCTGACAGACACTGCAGGAGCCTGGAAATCAGAACTGAAAGGGGGGGTAACTCACTTCACTTCAGGCGTAAAGATTTTCTGGCACCCATACATGCTAAAAGTGCGGAAATAAATACATTTTCATGTTAAGATGCATCTTTTTTTGGTAGCAATCCACGTCGGTTTTAACCTCGTGGTTCACTTCATGCTGTGCCTGTAATGTTATTCCTTTGTCTCCTTTTCACTGAACATACGGACACTGGAACACGGCACTGCCAACAGAGGAAACTTTATTAAGACATCAAAGAACAAGGCTATATCCCCCAAGTAGGCCTTCAGCACCATACTTGTTGCATATCGGATTTGACGCATTACGGATGATCCAGTATGACGTTCTTTGAAGAGTTCAGATACTTCATTGCTCCATGTCCAATGTGGTGCTTTACAGATAATCCACTTTAACATTTTCAGTACATTTTTTTTATTGTTTGCTCTAATCAAGCGTTACGAGATTGGGGGCCTCTACTCTTCTGAAGACTCAGAGCCAGGAAATCTAATTAATACCCTCCACTGTCAGCCTGGCTACCATAATACAGTGTCACACTTGCACATTACAAGCACGTACCTGTCTTCCTTCACTGTGTCCTTCACGCTTTGGCTGCATCCACGTCAAAGAAAGTGAAGCCGATCTAAATCGAAAGTAACGTTGAAACACAATGTGCAACGGGAGATGGTCTGCAAATCGATAGAAGTGGTACATGATGATGGCATAAGAGACAGCTGACAGAATGTTGAACCTGACCAGAGAAAATTTTTGAATCTGAAGCAAATCTGAAGTAAACTTGCCTCTTTTTTTTTTCTTCTTTTTTTATGAGTAAGACATTTAAACAGACACCCCCAGCCCCTCCTACCACTGCAGGTAGCTCAAATGCACTTCTTGTCTGTGCAAGTGTGAAAAGTAATGAGCCTCTATACCATGAGACCAGCACGACCCAAAACTCCCTGTTCATTTGTATGGCTTAACATCGATTTGTCCCGCCTGCCCCCTTGAAAGAATGGCTCGAGGGGGGAAATATTTGTTCATTTCATATGTCATAACTTGATTTCATGCTATCTGCTGGATCACAGCGAAGGCTCTGTGGTCGCCCCATCCCGAAAGACCAATGCTTGGCCAATGGTAAAAGATTCATTCAGTCAGTGTTGGGTAAACATTTGTGTGTTTTTGTGTGTGTGTGTGTGTGTTTGCGTGCATGTCAGTGGTCATAAACTGATCATGGAAGGGTTGGTTGGGGGGGCCAAGGTGGGTGATCAGATATAGGAATTCCTACAGCAAGCTGTAATTATGGCCTGAATGGCACACAACAGGAGGCTCTGGCAGGGTCAGTGTGGCAGAGGTCAGGGGAGGACTCTCCCTACCCTGCTACACCGTCACGCACCGTTTGTCCCCCCCAATTTGAAACATAAGAGGGCCGAGTCACGAGTCAGATCCAGTGCTGAGCCAAGACAAAGCCACGCTTCACTGGCGTTCTTTTGTCACAACGTGTCCCGACTGCTCAGGACATTTTGGACCTGAAAGATAACAGCATGGGTGAGCTGAAGGTGTCATAGAGCCACAACCTTCACCACTCTAATTAACAACGTTCTATATTTTCACATTTTATACATCCCCCCACCCTGCTATGCCTTCAGCCTCATGATAGTGTAAACTGAGCAAGGTGTGCTATTTCTAAGCTGCCATATAACATAATTCATCTACAGCAAAGTATTTATCACTGGTATTTACAATAGCCTTGGTATTTATGACACAGATAGTAATGGAGAGGTCATTACAATACCACCCCCCAGCCACTTGTAAGCAACAGGCTTTGTGTTTTTACCCAAGAGCGGACAGCTTGGCACGTTTTCTTCGGAGCACTGACCGAGTGCCCCACAAGGATAGAGGAGCACAGATCCCTTCTGGAACTGAAACCACAGGTCCTTTGTTATAAACTTCACATGTTTAGCTATTATTTATGTTTCTGCTGTGATGTTACTTGATACAGTAGAGAGCAAAGCTGCAGTGTCTAACTTCATTCAGTTTAAGAGTGAGCTCTGTAAAACTGTACGGCCGGTGCCAGGACTTCTAGGCTTGTTTCGACATCGTGTGACAGCTGACATCTGTAGCGTGACAAGGTGACGGTCTAAAACAGTGCTGTGTTTCTTAGTCTGATTCAGAGTCAAGTTCATGCTCCTAGTATAGCCTAATATCCTAGGTGGTGAAATGCTGGGCCTTTCAAGCTAGAAGCAAAATTGTGTATGTGCTTGTTTTATTCTGTATGGTTTCATACCTGATTCCGTATAATAAGAAGTCATTTGCCAAAAAAAAATGTAGAAACATGCATAAGGACCTAATTAATACCTTTAAATGTGATTTTGCGTGTTTTTCACAAATCAGCTTTTCCGCTTGGTGATCTAATATATTTTTATGGCTAAATTGAAACCATATTTTTACACATAGTGGTCAAATGGAAATGTTCTGAACAGATCATTAGGTAACATTCCAAGTCACTCCTTATATAACCGTGGCCTACTATAATGGTTTAGAGGAAGATTTGCTATATAAATAATGCAGTATCTGGATGAACTGCCTGCTCGTAAACCGGTACAGAAACTAAAGGCATGTTACAACTGAAATTTACAGTTTTAGAATGGTGACATTTAAGAAAAATTTTCACAAACCACTTATCCAGTGGTCACTGTAAGAGGCCTAGAGTCTATTTTAGGCTATGCAGAGGGAAAGAGTACACCCAGAACAAGAGGCTATCCCAGCCCAGTTGTGCACACACGCACACACACTTCTCCAGACACTGAAACACCACAAGGCCATCTCCTGTAAATATCTGTACTCCACAGCTGCAAACAGCATTGCTACGTCACAGCATCCTCTCTGAGGGCAAAGGACATCGAATGCAGCGTCAGTTCCATCACGCATCACATTTTCACATATACAGTACATATATGTGGTGATTTTCCACACCTTCACAGAAGCTCATTCTGCAGCAAGCTGTGGTTGGCAATATAAGGTAAGAGCCTGTAGAGTCTAAGCCAAAAGCCAATATTCATCTGGAGTGAGTACAGCTTAGGCATTAAGCCCCTCCCCCTGGTCAGAAACTATAAACACACCATTACACAAAAAGGCTACTTAGCTTCACAGCTCAATCAGCTAGAAGCTAAACTGCAAAATGCGGTCACATATTTGACGGTCATGTTAAACATCCGAAAGTGCATGTACAAATAAATTCAAATTCAACCATTAATTAGCCACGCTCAAAATATTTTTTTAAGGCAAAACAAAGGCTTGCTGGTTCCATGTGCAGTGAAGAGCTTCTGAATTCTGACATTTACATTAGCTCCACTTCACTATGCGGTCTACTGGCCCAAGAGCTGTCCTGCTGATGCATACTTTGTCGATGTGTGAAACTCCCATGTCCTGCACAGTCCAAATATGTGCAGTTCCATGGCAACCCCCATCTCACCCCATCTCTGGTCAGCTGACTGTAATGTCATCTTTCCTGAGCTGTATATTCATGATGGGGGTGAGATTGTTGTGAAAGACAGAGGGTCTCTTTCACATTGAACCTCAGGCATCTGAGCAGTTGGGCAGGGGGGGTTGGAGGGGCAATTCTTATTGATGTCGATCATCAGGTGATGAAACGGAACAGGGGGAGTTTAGGGCTGCATCAATGAGACCACTGAGCAGGCTGGCTGCTGCCTCTAAGCCTTTACCTTTGGCTCACTCTGGGCATCTAAGAGTAGACAGTCATCTGAGGAGATCAGATAAGCACGGTTCCTCAGAAGGGGACTCCATTATAATTCCAAGCTACCAACAGCCATGCTGTTAAAACCCTGAGCCATGATGTATCATTATAGATAAGGTCCCTGCTGAAATCTTTTGGAGAACTCAAAAATATGTTGCACGAAGCAATGAAATACACGAATTATCAGGACTCTCTTAAGATACGTATTATGTAATAAATTTATAGTTTTTTCTTTTTTCTCTCTCTTTGAAGGAAGGCAAGCCTTGAATTAATTTGGTTCTATAGAAAAAATTGAATCCAGGTGGCCCTGTGGGGAAAAGCTTATTTCCACGAGATTAAGTGGCAGAGTGAAAATGTATGCAGCTGGTGTCAATGGCAAAATGGAACAGTTTGCAAGAATGCTTAGAGAGAGACGTTTTCCCTTTAAGAGAGACCCAAGCCATGGAAGGCTACCAGCACGAACCAAGTGATGGAGCTTGTGTCTAAACCTCCCTGAGCCTCACGCACACAGGAAGTCTGCCTCCTTCATTCCACAGGGGGAAATAACTTCAGGCCATCTTAAATCCACCTGTCTGTCATTTAGCATTTGCATAATGGGTGACGGAGCCTAGATTGGGAAGCTTAAACAGCAAATTTGCACTAGCGTTGTCTGCAAGGCACTGGCAGCCCCGCGGACTGTCCCACCATATGGCCGCAGACCTCCAGCTCCAGCTGTCCTTATCGAACACAGCTGCACATTCCAACGTTTGAGCTAGAAAGAGGATTTTCATCAGCTCTTGGTATGCGAGACGATCTGAGATATCTTGCTATAGTTCCCCTTTGATCAAAATCTGGTATATTCGGTCTGGCACCAGAAGAGAAACGGAAAGGAATCTAAATAAAAATCTGATCAAGAGGTGTCTGAAAATGTCACTTTCTGGCAAATTATTACACCCCACTCCATGTGCAGACCAATACTGCATAAACAGCCCCACTGGTATATCAATTACTGTATAAGCATCTACACCAGCTAGCATCGACTCCCACAGATCCCACCTGAGAAGTGCTGCCAGAGCCACATTTTTCACACTGCAGGCAAACAAAATTATATACATGAGCCAGTAAGTGCTGCCTTTTATATGTCTACAGTGTTGGTCAGAGTCTGAGGGGATTAGTGCCCTTATACATCTATAGTTAACAGATAATTAGGATGCAGTAAGAGTCACATGCATTTCAGGTCAAGACACAGACAAAAAAAAAAAGAACAAATAAATTCCATCTTATATGCAGAAGAGAGATGAATTGCGAGAGGGTCGCATACTGAAAATTCAAACTGTTGTGAAGTTTCATGACCCGAAGGATGGTGCATGGATGAGTCCTCTTTTACCAGTTCATAAAAAAAGATGGGGAGACGACATATGGGATACTCATTGCCCCCTGGTCATATCAGTACAGTCCAAGGCAGCAGCAGATAATCTTTTCCCATTTATTGTCATAACTATGGTGATTTATAACTGCAATTTCACACTTCTAGGCTGTGGCCAGGATTACCGTTGTACTGTGGTTGGATGTTCGTCCTCTACTCTACAAATATTTGCAAGCACTCTGTGACCATCATAGCCTCCAGGTGAGGGAGGTGGGGGGAATGCTGGCGTATGCATAATTTCACCTCTGTGGAAACAGTTCCTTGCTGTAACACTGCATGTAGGTAAAGATAGCATAGCGGCTAAGGACATGAACTCAGCCTCTTAGTGACAGGATCATACCATAAGGAGTATGTCAAGTTAATACTGTTATTTAGACAGAAAGGCGAAGAAAAGAGTCTCTGATATACAGTACACTAACTGCAATTAGAAATTAGCACAGTGTGCATTACATAGAGAGACGTGTGAACACAGCACTGCAGGTCATTGCAACAGCACGACTGATGATGATTGACAGCTTTTTTATTTAATATGGAATCGGCTACTTATCTACAGTGTTCAAGCACATCTAATAAGATCCTCGCATCCTGTAAACATTGAAATAAAGCCTGTTTTAAGAATCTCTGCCTACAATGAATGACATTTAACACTTCTTCAACATTGGATTACTACTTTTTTTTTTTAAACATGCTGTATAACCATACAGCCGTCGCTCACAGTCGCACGTGTTCACAAAGTGAGCAACAGCTAAAGCCGTCATGTTTCTGCAGCGGTAAGAGACGTCCCTGGTGAGAAATCTCAGGCCCTGGCCATCCCATAACGTCCAGGACCATAAAACAAACAGGTGGTGCAAAGCCATTAAGGAACCGCGGTAAAAGGGACAAGGTTCAGACATATAAAAGGGGAAATGCACTCTGGGGTGAGATATGGAATCTGAACAGCTTCACTAAATATACGCCCGTGGGTGTGAGTGTGTGTGTGTGAGCACAGGTCTGTCTGTGATAAACAAAACTGTGGAGATGAACAACAGGGAATGTGCTGCGCTGCATTTGGTCTGAGCTGCAAAAATATGCTCATTGATTATATGCATTTGACTGCAGCTGTAAGGCTAGTTTCACCTGATAAGCGTTGAGTTTTACGCCAAGCTGAGCGTTCATTACAGGCTGAAGGGAGCAGAGCATTGACTCCCAACAGCTTGTCACGCCACCCTGAGTTGAGCGTTTTTCCAGATTTTCCATTTGACGCACTGCCCAAAGTTGATCTAAATTCGGCTTTGACCCGCCCAACGTTAACCTCTCAGATGAGCAATCAATGATAAAACATCTGTATGTGATGTGGGCAGACGCTACAATACAAGACAGAACAGAAGCTGGAAGCTTGTATTGAAAAATTTCCTGAGTTGTACAACACAATGTTAAAGACCTACCACGATCTTGGGGGGGGGGGGAATTGCTTGGCAAAGCATCAGCACTGTGTAATTTCAGGTTAGGGAAAACTGCTTATATATCTGAAACAGAACATTGGCATGCATGAGATCAGCTACATCGCAACAAAAAACCGTAAAATCAAAGGCACACGTTATCGTCTCGGCGCTTGGTTAAAGAGCGCTGCTCAGCAACGCCGCCTGTACAAGAGCAGAGCGCCGACACAGAGCTCGGCACAACGGTCGGCTCTTATGTGAAGCTGACCTAACGTTGCTGTGTGAAACAGAAGTCAGCACAAACATAGTGACAAAACCATTGAAATTAACCAAGCGTGCATTTCAATGTGACTAGCAGCCAGGAACGGAAATTCATCAATAAGCGTCGCATTGAGGTTTCACCAAAAAAAGTCCTTCTGGGAAAGGCGATGAGATGATCCCCGTGGATTCATCACTTTCCAGAGCAGTTAATCATGTCACTGCTTGCAGTAAAGCCACTCATCCCAGGAACGGGGCTGCTGGGAAACGCTAGGGTCTGAGTGCATCTCAGCCGCAATGCTCCCGTTCCCAGAGCAAGGGTGGGCCCAGGGACAGTCCAAGTGTATGAGGGCTCAGACAGCATACTGTGAGGCTGCAGTCCCACGGAGAGGCTGTGCGTCTTAACCACAAGCCACCACAGTTCTCGCCACAGCAGCCATCTGAAACCTATTTCATCTCTGAGAATGGTGGTGAGCAGCGTAGATGAGCACAATGTTTGCAAGCGCTGATCCATCCAGGCCTGCTGCTCAAAACGGTACAGCTGCACTCGTGATTAATGCCACGTGCTCCGCTTTAGAGTCACTGCCTTAAACACAAACCTCCATCTCAGTTGAGCAAGAAAAACTTGAAAACTTGAAAAACCCTAAAAGGGATGGGATGAGGAAAAGCATGAAGTGCTTTACTGTTGAGAAGTCCACATCTGAGGAAAAATCGCTCCTTCTCAAATGTGTGGCTGCATGACTAACAGGCAGCCACGTGATTAAAGTGCATGCACCTGCCTCAGAATTGTGACCGGGGGAAGGTAAGAGAGGCCAAGCCCTCGTATGACAGATGACCGAGGAAAAAGTAAGAACAGCCAGGCACACATACAAGAGGCACCACGCTGAAAGGCTGTGAATGGAGGATGGGGGGACCAGGGCAAATACGCCTCCCTGCATCTCCAAACCACGGCTGTCTGGATGAGCCAATTCCACAAGGCTGTTTCTCTTACAGAGGAAATGGATTGTTTATCCCTCTTGGAAATTAGCAGCTATTGCAGCTCAGAGGGGAGTGAGACAGGTCTGCTCAGCACCTCTGCGGACTAGCTCTCTTCCCCATCTGCCTGGTGCTTCAACGGGGCTCTAAGGCAGCCAGTCATCTCAAAGAAAAACACCACCTCTTCCACTTCTTTGGACAGAGGCATTTCCTTTACTCTAAATCAATTTTATACTGGCCCTCACGTTCTACAAAACGCAAATAACATTCCCCTCTTAACCATTTTGAGATTAGCTGTATAACCAGAAGAATTTGTTGAGGTCTCAGGGAATGATGGGGAAACCAGGAGTGCATGTGACCAAAGACAACTAAAGCCACAATCTGCAATGCCATATCAGACAGATAAATGTCTACTACCTTAAATAATCAAAAAATAAAAGAATTTGTGATTTCTGTTGACACTGCCATAATCCAACACAGAAAGTTATGCTAATGTAGACTTTCCTTTAACCTCTCCCTCTCTACTGTTCCAAGACAAGGATCTTTCCTGAGCTTCCAGGAAGGAAGTGGCTTTGTGTCACTGCACTCAAACAGCAAAAGAAAACAAACAGTTGCTGGAGTTTGCTCCTCACCTAACCCACACATGAGACGAGCTTTTTATAAAAAGACCAAATCGGTTAGGAAATATATTCCAGCTTTAAGGGTCCTCAGATCTTTTCGCCTTTGACAGGGTCTGCCAAAGTTTAGCAGCTGCTGCCAAATGTAGCAGCAGGCAGTTCAAGCCAAACGTACCTGCAGAAGAGCGTAAGACGGACAGAGCGTGTAAACGAAAGAGCGAAGCTCCGATGAGGAGTGCAGAGGTCGGAGCTCACCCACACTCGAAATGTTTTGTCTGCAATTGGCAGAGGTGATAAGGCCACAAAGCGTCCGCAGCTGAGACATCTGAAGAGGTTAAAACACATTCCGTGAATTAGAAGCTTAAATGTAAACACTAACGAGGCCTGGAGGCAGCAGCTGACCAGAGTGGTCTTCCATCCCATTGAAGAGTATCTTTTTCTGACAGTGACCCAACAACCATGGCTACAACTATGTAAACACTGAGGCAGATTGAAATGGAATCAGTGCCCTGCAAAACCCCCACCCCCCACACAAGTCAGCAGTGCCACAGCTACTTCTCCCCATTTTGTTCTGCTTTGTATCCCCCCATCAGCCTTACTGCCCGTGTTCTCCCAATCAGAGATGGTGCCAACGGCCCTGCCTTCTCACCTGGCCAGACTGGCTCAGGTGACGCTGCCACGGCCACCCAGCATTGCCACCCGCTGTCAACATGTGGCTAAACACACATAAAACGGGCATATGGCAGTGAACGGGTGAGCCACCACGCGAGCAGGTCATAAAACACGCCGGCATATAAAAATAAAAGTTCATTTCAGAACCCTGGTGGGAGGCTTTCAGGAGACAGCACGCACTTGATCCGCTCCACTAAAACCTGACTCCGAGTGATATACGAGTCACAGAGCACCAAGAGCGTTAGCATCACGTATTTCCCTTGACTAGAAGTCATTAATAAAACAACAATAATGATATTATTCACGCACATATGTTGTTGTCAGAATGAATTTAAAGGTTGATTGGCTCGTTGCCTGAGGCGGTTGGTGGTAGGAGGTGGGTAATTTCCTGAACTGAACGAGGCATCAGGGGACAACTGAACACCTGCTGAGAGAAGAGAGCATTGTTACCAAGGCTTTAAACATCAGTGCCTCCTCACAGACTGCAAGCGCTACACTTTAGAAGCAATGCAAGGCAGCGCAGTACAGGCCGCAGCTGGGAACATATCCTACTTACTGAGGGTAGGAAGATAGAATAGTGAACAGTGCACTGACTGTCTGTGGATGGGGGGGCAAAAGTTATTCTGCCATAAGAGTTGAGGTAGAGACAATGGGGCAGGAGTCAATGAACTGGGATTGAGGGATTGGTGGGGGGGTGAAACCTGAACTTGAGTCCCATAGCAGCCTTGACTACAAGAATAGTGTACAAGGTGGGTATAGCAGTCCGGTCTTAGCACAATCCCTTATACAGTAGGTAAAAATCCCACAAAGAGCATCCCAAAACTCCCACAGGGAAAATCTACAGCCCCCACGTCTGATACGGCTTGCTGGTAATTTCAGCTGTTAATGCAGGATGGCTCTGTTGCGCTAACTTAAAACCCCCACTAGGTGGCCATTCTTTCAGGAGCATAACCACGACTGTTTGAGTGGAACCGTCACTGAGCCAACGACACGGCCCACCTTTGCATGTATCCCAGAGGAACCGAGAACTTTGATAATACAGGACGTAGACGTACTGGTCGTACCCTACACAGAAAAGCATTTTAAACGATGTACAATATACAATTTCCCTAAGTATTCACTTATGTGTGTACGACTTTTTTTGTTGCTTGTTTTGATCACAATGTTCTTGATCAAATTACATTTTATAGTACACATACATAGTTCCACTGGCACAAAACTGTACCTGGGAAACTAACGCTCTCCCATCTCAGAAAAAACTACTGCCCCCCCCATGTTTAAAAGCCAATAAAGCCCCTTAAGCCAAAAACTCGTCCTAAGTTTGTGGGTGTGCTGTCAGCTTATGCAGGTCAGCTCCACAGAGTGAGGGTGAAGTGGGGAGCTCTCTGTACACGAGTGCCCTACTTCACACAGCCCAACAGCATGTCTGCAACAGCCATCTCTGACTCCAGAGGTGCATACTGGCAGGGTGCGCTCCAGCAGAGCCAGGCCAAGGAGGCCTTTGATTGCACACATCCACACAGGCTAGAAAGATACAGACTGACATAACAGCTCTGCAAGTGGTCACAGGGGCCTGGTGAAAGATGTCACCTGCTGGGATGGCCACAGCGCCAGGTGACAGCTCTGCACCTAGCTTGGCACCTCCCCATTACTGCGTTCATCCTCCACGGACCTCCTCCTTCCCCTTCGGACAGACTTGTTATTTTCACACCCTAACTAGCCACACCGGAGTTTTTATGAACAACAAACACTGAAGTGTTTCAGCAGCAGTACATGTTATACCCGAGCGACGACGTTTCAGGCCGCAGCAAAGGCTGTGCAGATGTTCCTCAGGTCTGACTCCGCGCTCTAGGATCGCTGGCTCCAGCAGGTTTTAGAGGCACACACATCTGTCTGAAACATGTTGCTGGTTTAAAGACACACGCACACACCATATACACACACAGATACTTTCCAGACTTGCCAGGTGTAATGAGGTCCTGGTTGAGATTAGTGCGTCCGCAGACGTCCACCGAGCTAATAAAAACAGTGGAAGTGCAAACTGCAACCACCACCAATGCAACTGAAAAAGACATCTTCAGGTACCTTAGGTTTTTGAAAGGTGCTATATTAACTATACAATTATTTTGTTTGGTGTCAAAGAACACTGAACACCACAAGATCCCATCAGGTCAACTGCCACGCTGGTTACGGTTGCCAGCATATTCCAGCAGTTAACCGGGTCTAAAAGGCAGCTGGCATAGTGAAGAGTCGCTCCACAGAAGGAAACGGTCAGCTCTGCTGGAAGGCAATAAGGTCCGTTTCCCTTCACCAGTATCTGCTAATGAAAACATCTCCCTCCACCCACCCCCCTCGTGCTCCACTCAGGGAAATTAGGATACCCATCTCACGCCCCCCTTGCCTGACCCCGTGCCAGTGGGGCTTTCTGCTCCATACAATCTCTCAGGGTGTCTGTCTGGCATCCTTCACTGTCTACCGCATCAAAAGTCACTTTAAATCAGGCTATGTTCTACCGCTAGGAGGGGGCTTCACAGAGGAAAAAGGAAAACAAAAAAAAGAGGTCTCTTTCTGGCTCCCTCACTAAACAGCGGGGAGTCGCCAATTCACTTGAGTTTGAAAAGCGACGTTCAGACGGCCCTGTGAACGCAGACGCACGGTGAAAGAGAGAATGACAGCGTGTTCCAGCGCAGCCCGCTGTGACAAATCACCCAGAGGGTAAAAGGTACAGACACAGCGAGCTAAACCACGAGGAAGAAAACAAACAGGCGCTACAAAAGAGCGCCGCTCTCAAAGCCGCCAGCACTTTCATTCTCCGTCTCAAGAGTCGCTTTAAGTAAAAATCCCCTTGCTTCGACACCGAGGCCCAAAACATTTCACTCTTCTGCTACCAAGTCGTCTCGTCCTAAAGAGAGCCAGCTGACAAAATATATGCAAATGACCAAATAAATGTGATCTTTCATACTATGTTGAGTCAATTTACACTAGTACTAATTAATACATTTCAGAATTTCAAAGCAGAATGAGATTTGGTCTGGGGGGGGGGGGGGTAAAAAAGCTCCAGTCTGCCATCTAGAGGACGCAACAATAACAGAAAAAAGTTGAGCAACAAACCTATTTTTCTGTCAATTTTTTTTGCAGCGTGCATAAACCAAGCAATCACTAGCTTAATATTATAAAAAAATATATAATAAAAAAAAAAAAAAAACACACAACACTGAACTTACAAATATTTTATTTACACAATACCTATACAGAAGTGAAAATGTATGAAGTCCTGCCTCTAATACCGGTGCTGTGACGTGATCAGTCTGAGCTGGAAAACAGAGCAAGCCCCGGGGGCTCACTGCAGGACACCATGCAGAATCTGTTAAAAAATGGAATTTGTCTGAAGATGGTGCTTTGACCACGTGTTCCAGGTGCACCTGGGCTCTCAACTGACGACGCGCTCTCAGACCCGTGGCCCTCCTTGGCAGGAGCTCCTTGTTCCATCTCATCATCCTCTTGAGCCTGCTGTCTGGTACCAGTGGAACCTCAGTCCAGGGTGAGCCCTTCAGGCAGCTCAACCACCACCGGGGCATAGTCATCCATATCCACATCAAAATCCCAGCGAAACTTCTTGGTCAGGTGGGCTTTGAATTTCTCCGCCCGTTTGCGGAGAGCCGCATCCACTCCAGGCCCACTGGTGAACTGGAAGAAGTCCTGAGAAGGGATGAGAGAGCAAGAGCATGAAAATGAACCTCTCTCATTGGCTAATGTCCACACCATGTGACTCAATCTGTCCCAGGTTCACATTGTTGTATGAACATGAAATCACCTATGGCACACAATGTACTCTCACATGCTACTGTAGAAGTTCAGTTTAACACCAAACATGTATCAACCTTATTAAAAACATTCAGACTGTAGCTACTAAAACACATCAAAAAGTATTCCAGTAAAATTTTTAAAAAGTTAGGCAATTATCTAGTTCCAGAGACAGGTTGTCTGACAAAGCACTCTCGTCCTACTTAGTCTGCTTTTCACTTGCAAAAAGACAGTACACAACAGTCTGACTAAAAACAGCATGTTTTAAAGCAACTTTTAATGTTACACTCCTAGCAGAAATGCAACCAGTGTTGGTGGCCCAATCACATGTTGTACCTTAAATGACATCAAGATGCATATACAACAAATAACTCACGGCACTGACAATGTGGACAAACGCCTCGCTCCTGTTCTTTGGGGCTTCCTTTAACCTGCTGTTTATCCCACTGCTCACCTTCAGAGTGCTGGTCAGGAAGTTGTCCTGGGACACGATGTCCACAAAGAAGTCGGCCGGGATCTCGCCCACCTGGTGGTACAGCACAGCGATCAGGCCCAGGTACAGGTCACGACGGGCATGGATCGCCACCTCAGATCGGCACAGCAGAGCCAGCAGCTTCTTCCAGTGCTCGAAGGCCTCGTACACGTTCCCGACGAGGAAGCACACGAAGGCAAACTGCAGCTCACCTTTGGCACAGACACATATGTCCCGTCACCACGTTGTCAGGGACCACAGTAAACGACCATATTGGGATTACCGAGATAACTCTGAAATTTTGATGCTGTAATCAGTTCACTTCACACCTAAATGAGCCTGGTGTCAAAGTCTCAGGTCAATGAGAGAACATGGTTGGAAAGACAAGGCTGTTTGGGAATACAGTGAATGAAATTCTTGTAAAGGAAGAACACTCTATTCCTTTGCAGTCATGATATGCTCATTACTTTGTGTATAACCTTGTTGCTGTAGATCAGGGTTAGGTTGAGTGCTGAAGTCTGCCCTGCCAAAGGGAAGACACTGGTTTGATTCCCAGTTTATATTCCTGCTCCCAGCTATGGGCAAATAGCATTACCAGTGTACAGGTATGAGGAAAACCTTACATACATGGAGAAACGCTTGTCGAAATGGAGACCCATGGATAATTTGCTAAAGTGGAGCCAAGCATCCTTCTACGCACTGCAGGACACCTCACAGTCAAATGAGATTCAAAAGGCGATTCTGACATTTCACAAAGTATGATCAGAAAAATGCTGCTCACCCAGGACATGCAGTGGCTCCTGTTTGTAATGTGTCTCCAGGAGACAGTCCAGAGCGTAGCTGAGGTCCATGCTGAACTGTGTGATCTGGGCAGGTGTGGCCCCCGGTGGGTACGTCTGCTTGGGAACATGTGAAAAGCGAAGTTCTGTGCCTTCCCGCTGTCTCATGCGGGGCATGCGCGCCAGGCCCTCCTGCATGCTCTGGCACTCCGTGTCATTGCGCGGAAGGTTCTGCTCCACCCGGTCCTCGGTCCGAGGCAGCTGCAGCTCCGGCACAACGTCGCTGAAGGAGCACACCCTGCCGCTAAGGGGCTGCAGGGCACTGGCCATTTCCGGCGTCAGCCGGTCTGTCAGGGAAACCCACTTGCGCATAATGTCATATGGGTATGGCCCCAGGAAGCGGTCCAGATCCCGCAGGCCTTCTCTCACACAGCTCACCTCCTCCTCATCCTGCAGGAAAACCAGGTCTTCCTCTTTCTTGTCCCATTTAGCGAGCAATACCTCGCGTGGTTTGAGGGAAATGAAGAGCCCCATCCGGGGTCCTGTCTGCACACCGTCCCATGTAGAGCTGTAGTACAGGAAATGCAGTCCAGGAGGAATCATCTTCACTCCCCGGAAGCGCGGCCCCACCTGCCAGCTCTTACAATCGATCCCAAGCTCAGTACCCTCAGGCACCCCAGTAAGCACCAGAGTACCTCCTTCTTCAAACAACCTTCTCGCCAGTTCCGGGTCCATATCTACACCTGCCATGACTTCCAAGAAATACAGGTGCATCTCAATAAATTAGAATATCATCAAAGAGTTAATTTTAGTAATTCAGTTCAAAAAGTGAAACTCGTATATTATATAGATTCGATACACACAGAGTGACATATTTCAACTGGTTATTTCTTTTAAATTTTGATGATTATGGCTTACAGCTAATGAAAACCATTAAATTCACCATTTCAGAAAATTTGATTATTACATAAGAACAATAAAAATAAGCTTTTTATAAGAAATATTGGCTGAAAAGCATGCCCATGTACAGTATATGTACTCAATATTTGGTCAGGGCTCCTTTTTCATTAATTACTGCATCTATGCAGCATGGCATGGAGGCAATCAGCATGTGGCACTACTGAGGTGTTATGAAAGCCCAGGATGCTTTGATAGCAGCCTTCAGATCATCTGAATTCTTGGGTCTGGTGCCTTTCATCTTCCTCTTGACAATACCCCATAAATTCTCTATGGGGTTTAGGTGAGGTGAGTTTACTGGCCAATCAAGCACAGTGATTCCATGGTCATTAAACCAAGTAATGGTACTTTTGGCGGTGTGGGCAGGTGCCAAGTACTGCTGGAAAATCAAATCATCTCCGTAAAGCTTGTCAGCAGAGGGAAGCATGAAGTGCTCTAGAATTTCCTGGTAGATGGTTACACTGACTTTGGACTTGATAAAACACAGTAGACCAACACCAGCAGATCACATGGCTCCCCAGATCATCACTGACTGTGGAAACTTCACACTGGACCTCAAGCAACTTGAATTCGGTGCTTCATCACTCTTCCTCCAGACTCTGGGACCTTGATTTCCAAATGAAATGCTAAATTTTATTCATCTGAAAAGAGGACTTTGGACTGCTGAGCAACAGTCCAATTGTTTTTCTCTTTAGCCCAGGTATGATGCATCTGACATTGTCTCTTTAGTTCAGGAGTGGCTTGACACTAGAAATGCGACAGTTGTAGCCCATCTCCTGGACATGTGTGTGTGCTGGCTCTTGAAGCACCGACTCCAGCCGCAATCCACTCCGTGTGAATCTCTCCCAAATTACCGAATGAGCTTCACTTCACAATCTTCTCAAGGGTGTGGTCAGCCCTGTTGCTTGTACACCTTTTTCTGCCACATTTTTTCCTTCCACTCAACTTTCCATTAATGTGCTTGGATACAGCACTCTGTGAACAGTCCGCTTTTTTAGCAATGACCTTTTGTGGCTTACCCTCCTTGTGGAGGGTGTCAATGACTGTCCTCTGGACAACTGTCAAGTCAGCAGTCTTCCCCCTGATTGTATAGCCTACTGAACCAGACTGAGAGACCATATAAAGGCTCAGGAATCCTTTGCAGATGTTTTCAGTTATTTAGCTGATTACAGTGTGACACCATAGGTCTACAACAACGAACTTTTTTTGAATAATATTCTATACAATTAAAAGACATAAATGGTTGAAATACATCACTCTGTGTGTAATGAATCTATATAGTATACGAGTTTCACTTTTTGAACTGAATTACTAAAATTAACTTTTTGATTATATTCTAATTTATCGAGATGACGACAGAAGGAATGGTTTCGCTAGTAAATAACATAAACGTCAACAGTGAGCACACAATAAGTACAATGAGGCTTCCTCGCTGTTTTGTGCGTTTTTAAATGAGAAATACAAACGCTTGTCGAGACCGTCTGTGTGGACGTGTGTTATTTCATTAAGACACAAACCGAAGGCTAACAGTTGCTACATTTTACTGTGTTTACTAGCATGGCTGCGCTTATATTACTGTGTAAAAGGAAATTTTATTACAGATGCATTATTGCTTCTAACCCTAACTTGATAGTCACTTTAGACAGAGAACTATATGCTGACTGTTCTTTAAAAAAAAGTATTTCTGTAGCTAAATAGCGTCAGTTGTACACACAGGTATACGGAAGCGAAATTATTTATTCAGACTAACATCATTAAATAAAATTTAATAATAAAACACGTTATAAAGGAAGGTACAAAAAAATAATTTCAAAAGCTCACATATATCGTCAAGTACAAACCCCTTACCTTTGCTTAGCTGTACGAAACGAACACCTCAACACGCTCAAGTCTAACGGTGCGTCTGTAAATTCTGCCCCCATATGTTGAAAAACATCAATTACATTCAACTGGTTCCGGGTAGTCCACAGAATATTTTTTATTATACTGTACGAGAATTTCCAAAAGATACATACATTGTAACTAATTATTATTTTAATGAAGTGAGTGATAGAAATATTACTGAGTTCATAGCATTTAATACATTTTGTACATAAACGGCACAATGACATTCAAATATAACAGTGCATATGAGTTTGGCTTACATGTGTTACGATTTACAGTAAACTTTATAAATTAGGAGATAAGCACCAGCTGTATTTATGCACATCTATCTAAACTAATAATCTGTGTATCAATGTTTATTACAAAAGTTGTTAAAATATGCACGTATTAATATATTAATAACATTAGTTAGCATAAACATTATTAATGAACTCTGTTCTAATTCCAATCCTTTTAAGGTTATGTTTTGACTATTTAACATAGGTGGAACATAACATTTTTAAGCTGAATAAATCAAAATTTAGTTAAGAATATTGTTTAAAAATAAGAGCAGCATGTTGTTACACGTTATAGTTACACATGTCAAATCTGGACGTAGAGACAAACATTTACATGCATTCGTATATAGTGTATGTATTGAGATAACTTTACCTTAAACCACAACATATTAAATTTACATTAGTTGTCATGGCAATCAACCAGACTGGGTTAAAAAAAATTGTAAGAGAATGAACACCGTACAATGTGACATTTTCACAATGTTGAGCTTATGGTTTCCTTTTTGTCTTAGGAACATATATGGTTTGCAGTTTCTGCCAACACAATATCAAAGCTTTAATCATTTTCTTTCTCTTCTTTCTTCTTCCCTTCAGTTCCCTTCTTGTTTTGCAAGTTGCATGTTTTGACATTTTAACCTGAACACAAATACGCATGAATAAATAAAAAATCCTTAACCTGAGATGTCATTTATTCATACGAGCATGCAGCATATTTCAGATGTAGATATATAACTGTTACCAGATCTGCTTGTCTGCAGTTTCCTATGATCAGCTGTTCCATTCTCTCCACTGTCTTTTGCACTTCTGGCTGCCATCTCTCTTTAGTCTGGCACTTAAACATCTGTGTCATTGCATAGATTGATCGCAAAATGTGCTGCACCTGCAGTTGAGGCATGTGAAGGTGCTTTAAAATACGGAAGCATGACTCAGTTCATGTGTCTTACATCAGTCCATTTGTTTTCATATTTCATGGCATATAAGGACATGAGGCCTAGTGTTGTCAGTCCACATGAAGCACACATCTGACTATAGGAAGATTCTGGAGGACCTGGATAAAACCCCCTGTGAGCTCTACACACACTGAAGATGCCAGGTGCCAGGTACAATGTCCACTGAGACAGCATGCCAAAGGTCAGTCTAATCTTCATTTTTAATACCAGCAATGCTGTTGTTGTGTGTGCCATGTAAAACACATACAGCTGTAAGAATATATCAGTTGTACCACTGTACACATACAGCTATACAACAGTATACTCTGTCCTTTGGTCACATGCACAAGTAATCAGGGACCTTGTAAATGTGGGGTGGGTGGGGACACAGAGCCTGACAGGGGCCCTGCAGTATCTAAGATCATAGATTTTTATTGGGGGGGGGGGGGGCTAAATTAAGATTTTATCGGATGTCAGATTTATGCATCTAAGTGCTTCTGTGTTTGTGGCAGACATCAGCCAACAGTAAACTGCAAACCCTAAAAACACAGACCCACACTGTACAAGCAGTAATCCCACAGGCTAATCCACCTCATTGGCCATCGTAATAGAACCTTTAAAAAAAGAATCCTTTAATAACATAAATTCTAAAAATGGCTGAACACTTCTTTATATGTACAAAAACATAAAGCAAGCATGCCTCAGTGAATTGTGAGAGCTGGTGAAATGCTGGAATTAACTCCCTAAATGTTTGTCTTTTCTACATATAACCACCGAACATTTGGTTTCCTCTCCCCTGTTATTCTCTGGCTCTGTTTTCTATAAGATTGTTAATGCTGTACAAGATTCTGCACTAATGCGTTCCTCTCTATGACTTGCTCTTGATGCAAAACCCCGACTGAGAATGACGCTATATAAAATGGAGCTTAACTGAGCTGAATGACACGTCTATGTTATGTGCCACATGTGAGGATTTCCCAGCCATGTTGTCAGTGAGACGTTTTTAGACACACGTGGTGTAGACACTTGGCACACAGACAGTGTGGATGAAAATTTGACAGCTAATTATGCCTGCTGTCAGGGTAGTAATGATGAGAACATCAGCAGAAGAATGCTTTTTCCTCCTCATCGATTCATCTCACAAGTGTAAAGCTATTTTGACAATGTTTTGTGTGGAAGAAAATCTGCACTTAACTTTTTTTTGTGAGTGGGGTGCTGGTCATTTGTGCATTATGACATTTGTGTTTCAATGCTTAACAGAAGTTATGATACAGTCAAATCCATACCATTACCACAGGACACTATATAAAAAAAAAATACTGCGGTGGGACGGCAAGGTGGTTTAGTGAGTTCACTGACTTCCTTCCACAGCCCACCTTAGGTGGATTGACCAACTCAAACTGCCTTTAGTGTGCTGGTGCCCTGTCCAGGGTTTCCCATCCCTTGTGCCCTAGGCTGCTTGGAATAGGTTCCATGACATCCATGACCCAAACCAGGATAAGTAGTTTGGTGATGGTTGGAAATACTTCAGTAAGTACTTTTGGAGACAACACTGTTACAGGAGCTGCATATATATACACATTGCCCTGGATCTACTGCAGCCTTTATTTTTGTTCCATTAACTAAGTAATAAAACTGGGCTATGTTAAGTTTGCTGCATTTTTCATCACTGATCAAGATTGCCTATCTGCATGTAATTTAAGAGCTCTAACAGCTGGCATGTTTGTAGTGCACTTTATGTTTTCAACATCAATTGCCATGAAATGTCAATTATAAATAAACAGTGGTATTGGTTTTAGTGAAAAAGTTCCATCTTCAGTTTGGAAAGAAAATTATGTTTCCAGCCACTGATAGTAACAGACACAGAACACTGTGGAGAGGTGTGTTACCTTTCCAGAAGGACATCGGTCCTTCTCCTTTGACATAGAGAAAAGACCAGTCAGATTCTAGCGGAAACATACAAATTTTAAGTTAATATTTACCTTGGAAAATATATAAATATTAGTTCATATTGTACAATTTGTAGACGCATTTGTACAATGACTAATCAACTAATCCACTAGATGGCAGTAAAGTACAAATTTACAATGAGAAATTATAGCACGAGGGAGGGTAAAAAAAATTTCAAGTAAATATGCAAAAATCTCTACCGCGGAACATCTCAGTCGTTATTTTACTTTAAGTCTAAGTCAGAATACAGCGTT
>JABJVR010047648.1:0-26983 GCA_025773905.1 Chitala chitala
TTGATATGCATATCGTTGATACGTATCGTGTATCGACTGAGTATATCGACGATATGTATCGTATCGTTTTGATCTACTGATATAGAGCCCTAATGAATACTGTGAAATCTCCATTATAACGAAATTAAAAAAATTCCATTATCATAAAGAAAAATCTTTAGAAATACACATCTATGAGCCAAAACATTATGAGCACTCTCAGGTGATGTGAACAACATTGATTATTTTTTAACAGCAGTCCATGTGAAGGTGTGGGATGTATTTTTGGCCTTGTGTGTGATGTGCCTGTGGGAACCCTAGTTGTGTTTCCTCATGTAAAGTAAGCTGGAAAAATAAGTATAAGGAAATTGATATAGATGGATATGTCTCGTTTGTACAGGGCTTTACAGTGAAACAATTTTCATTGCAGTTCTGATTAAAACATATCCTTTGCAGATATAATAATACAGCTGCACAAGTACAGTCACTGCACTGTAAATAATCATTTTAAGAAGGAGATGCATTCAATTTCGCCCAGACAACAAGTTACAGAATTTGCTGTTAGTCCAGTGAGGTGGGCAGATCAATACAAAATATTGATATTATCAATATTGTTGCACATTTTCAGGATATTGACGTGTCAGTTATATCAATACCAAAAATTAATTAATTGATTTTTAAAATTAACTTCTTGTGCACCTAACACTATCACAGGTAAAAATCGCTCATGCTCCGTAGCCTGCATGTTCTCACCTACATACAGTACTCTTACAACTTCAGCTGAATGCCTTGATCAAGGACACCCCTGGTGGGTGGGCTGGGATTCGAACCAGAGGCTTCTGTATTCCAGCCTTCTGTTACACCCATTGAGTTGCCAGGCCAATTAGGGAACAGAAACACATTCAAAGCTGGAACTGGTAGAGTCATCGTCTGTAACTTGAAGCCTCTATCTTGTCATGTGAAATGCAGTCCATCAAGCACTAGGTTAATTCACCATGATTCACCATTAGATATCCTTAGCTGAAACCTTGATGTGTGTTCTCATTGTCGGCTGAGACCACTTTCTATTCCTGTAGTTAGATGTATATGAGCAGCTGTATTTCAGTATGATTTGAATTCATTACGTTGGAGATCCATGAACCATTAGAGTTCTATGTGGGATATGTTAGATCAAAAGCACTGCACCTAACGAAAGATTATGAAGAACCATTTCCTCATTTGAGGGCGATATGGAAAGTTTCTGCTTTGAAATGGCTTTCAGGCATACTGTACAGTGGTGAAAATTTGCATTACACATGTCTGACTCATGGTGCCAGAATGTTTTTGTGGTTAGATTATTACACTCACCCATTACTCAGTTATTACAATATAGCAATACAATAACCAGTAGGTTTAATGCAAACAAAGAAACCAGGGTTACATTATTCATTGTATAGTACGTGACTGACTATACAGACGGGTGCATGCGTAGGAGTGTGGTACGTATCTTGGCCATTCCATAGTGATTAAAGCAACATATTTCCTTGAACGCAGTTAAGTGAAGGCCAGTGAAATTGTTTGTTATTGGTAGTGTCTGTAAACATAATAATAAATCCACAATCCCTTTTGATTTATTAATGTTCAAATGTTTTTGTTTCTATTAATGATGCTTTTAATTAAAATTAATTATGCATATCATTAGAAAATTCTTTTGCCCATTTGAAATGGGTAATGTTGAGGATGTGGCTTTGAGTATATAAGGGCCACAGATCCTTATTGTAAATAAGGAAGTGGAGCAGAATAAATGCAGATGGATGCCTTTGCAGCATCAGTTCCATGAACTTCAAGAATGTGTAAACAGACTCGTAGGTGGTCAGTTGGAAGAGGAAGTTATTAAGCACAGTGAAAGTGGAACGACTGCCAGCGCTAGATTTACCAGGTGGAACAACTACATAAAGAGAGCCAAAGCGTCATAAATAAAAACTCTGCAATTCAGGTCTACAGATGTGAGATGCCAAAGAGGTGTACATCAGACTGAAGATGGAATATGACGAATACTTTTAGGAGTGTATTATCCTGGAGCAGTCCCTGAGGATGCTCAGCCCTGAAGTGTACATACATTACGACCTGGACAGCACTGTGGAAGCAGCACACCTGGCAGGTGTCACCAAGGAGGGCACCAATGAATTATGACTTCACCAGCAAGCAGCCCAATATGGGGAAAACCCCGCAGACAGGCCTAAACGTCATAATTTTGGTCACGGTCACATTAGAACTAACTTGAAAGTGAATAAGTCTGTAATTTTACTGTGTTTCCAGACCAGGAAAAGCAGCAGGGGAGGGAGCTAGAACAGCTGGTTGAGGTCATAGTGATTGATAAATATACAGATGTACTAATAAAGACAGATAGTGAGCAAACAGATGTAGTGTGTGGTGAATGGAGAACTGTGGTTCTTTGGTTAACGTTTGAC
Organism: Chitala chitala; assembly: GCA_025773905.1. Lineage (NCBI taxonomy): Eukaryota > Metazoa > Chordata > Actinopteri > Osteoglossiformes > Notopteridae > Chitala > Chitala chitala. Next base: position 2,430 of record JABJVR010047648.1, read on the forward strand.
CTATTTATCGGCATGAGCAGCTGTGTCCCAGAGCAGATGTTTATATTGTGAAGTCATATCTTACAAGTGCTTGTTTCGTAAACACCAGCCTTATTTTGTAGTTTTAGAAAAGGATATTCTGCACCATTTAGCTGGTACTTTTAAGCCTTTTGAAACCAAAGTAAGCAAAAAGACAATCATGGAAGCACAGATTAAGGAGACAGGGAATGTTAACTACTTTGGTGAACCACCATTTCATACCTCTGAGAAATTGTGTGAAAGTAGAAGTCAGCGTTCAGAGGGATGTTTAGGCAGTACAATGACTCAAACACAGAACCAAATGTAGAGATAGATATTCCAGTTAATTTAGCAGTGAGCCCATCACAGGCACCCTTGCAACCTTTGCCTCTTGTGGACGCACCATTTGAGATCATTGCTATAGATATAAAGATATAGTTGGGCCGCTAGAGAGGAGAAAATTGGAGAACAAATGTTTATGATTTCAACTTATGTTTGATTTTACTACACGAATCCCTGAAGCATTCCCTCTAAGGGAGGATAACACAAAATATCTTATGTTATTTGTTCAGTTTGCTGGTTGTAAGTAAATTTTCACATTTAACATCAAGATATAAATGAACATATATACAAAAATATTTTCAAGTAGTTGCTCATAATTCATTTATTAGATGGTACGTCAAATGTTTTTAGTTTTTCATTTAAACTTTTTAGTAACAATAATAAAGTATATTCTGTGTATGTCAATATGTTTTGTATAATTCATACTGAAACATTGAACTGAACTGTGAAAAAATGCTGCTACACCAAGTACAGTATATGAGTTTTAACTCAAATTCAAATCACAGTTCTGCTTCCTGCTTTCAGCAGCAATTCAAATTCAGTTCAAATTCGTGAATCGAATTGAAATTTCAGACGCATTCTCAATTTAGTGCTGAATTTTGCACAACCCTGGTTCTAGGTATCTTTTATGACATTTACATAATTAATATCTCAGTCTCTAAAAGACACAAATGCAGCACAAATAACACCAGTTTGTATGAAATCAGAAGAAATGAGGTGGAAACTCCATGCTGATTATGTACTCATTTAAACTAAGTTTTATATCTGAAAAATTAAAGCAGGACAATGAAAGTTATAGAAATTTAAAAGGCGCAAACAATTCACACTTTTTTGCTTGAATTTTGGTGCCAAATTCATACCAGTTCTCACTAATGTAAACAAACTTTAAAACCTCAAAAAAAGCAGTATAAACAGAAATTTTAATGACACAAATGCAGCACAAATAGTTAACTATAGTTTGTATGAAATTGGAAACGGGTGGATTGTGAACTTCACTCAGGAGTGTGTTAATCATGGATGTAACAGAGGAAGGAGAGCCAGAGCTGGGCTTCCTGACAAATAGCACTGGTCAGCAAGGGGATTTAACATGCCTATCAAAGGCCCAGCATCAGCAAATAAGCTCTGAGGCCTTCAGAGAGTATCCATGTTGCACTGGACTGATACAACACTGAGTTTGTTTAAAGGAAAATGTGTCAGCACAGAAAAATTGTTTTGGATACCAGACATTATTTTTTTCCCCATGTGAAAGAAAAAAAACTGGATTCTGTGTTTATGGGTTATGCAACCTTTGAAAAGTAACGCTGTGGTTCTGGTCACAACAAAGAAAGGCATTAGAATGTTGTGAAGCCTGTGGATTGATCAGGATAGGATGGAACTGTGAACAGCATATGTGTCAATAAATCACTGTCTACCTGCAATTTGACCAGGTTGGCAACTGAAAAGGGTGCCATCCCTGTAGCAATGTGGACAGTCCTCGCTTAGCAATTATTGCTTAAAACATTAAAACTGTATGGTATTCCTATTTTTATTAATATGTTTAATAACTGTGCAAAAATCCAAAGTGTAGTGTGTATGAATGCTTTCCAATCGTCCTTTCCTGCTTGTCTTCCCTCCGTACAGCTGGTGCACGTGCTGAATATGGTGTCAGCACAGATCCACACATACCCGGTGCAGGAAGGCGAGACCGTGGCCGTGTTGCAGGAGAGGATTGCCAGCGACACGCACATCCCACCGTCCAATCAGGAGCTTCTGCTGGAGGCAGGCCTTGCTCTTGAGCCCCAGCGGTCCGTGCTGGAGTGTGCAGTTGATTATAGTGTATGTGCGACCTCACCAGTACTGATGCTGCACTACAATTTAACAGGAAGTACTTGGGAATGCATTTGATTATAAGCAATGCATTACAGTGCAATAAGTACAGTGTAGATATATACTGTATATATGATTACAAAATTTGTGTTGCAGATTGTCAGGTAACTCTGAAGGGATCAGAAATTTTATAACATTTTTACAAGCCATTCCGCATCTTCGTAAACAATAAGAAAACAGTCTTGTGTGAAGCGTCAGAAGTAGACTCAGTTCATGTACTTTGCTCATGCGTACCACAGCAAGGACTGTGTTGACACTGGAGCCTCTCTCAGGACTGGCTGAGGTCCTTAACAATGTTTAAGCACCGTGATGTCATGTTCAAGATGTAAAAATCAAAGCACGTAAAGTGAAAAGTACTGAACGAACGCGTTGGGTCGTGGAGAAAGGATGATGACTCCTTTTTATCTGTTTAAGTCGATTGATGGACAGCGGACAGACCTGCCCCTCGTTTTCCTGTTCGACCGCAGCTGCAGCAGCTACGAGCCCCAGTTCAGCCCCCGCCTGCTGCCTGAGAACATCCGCTTTGTGCGTGAGTGCATGTTCCTCTGCTCCCTGGAGCAAACGTGATTCAGCAGGGCCACAGCTATCTGAATTAATTTGGTGTTCACTGCTCAAATGTTTGTCAATAGAAATTAAAATTGCGTTATAATTAGTAATCTTTGATAAGTCATTGAAACTGTTTACAATTGAATTATACCTGTAGATGTATAATTAGAATTTGTAATAAGATTACATCTGGTAGACTGACAAGGACAGAGTTTGTTAAAGCACATACAGGGAACGTTGTGACATGTCCCTGCTGTCCAGCTGTTTCAGAGATTAGCCGTTTTTCTGTTGACTTTGTCCTGCTGGTCTGTGAGTGTAGCACTGTAATGCCTGTGTGATGCTCAGTGTCCTATGTGCATGTCTGTGTGGCTTTTAGAGAAGGATCCAAAACGGCAGCTGTTGTACCCATCCCTGCGGCGTACCTACGGCCAGGCTTGGCACACGATTCGCGCCCTGAAGGAGGGCTGGCAGCGTCTCCAGCAGGGCCAGAAGGCAGCTATGTGAGTGGACGGTGGCAGGGGGCGCACACTTACAAACATGCCTCTGAACAGGGGTCACACAGGGGCCGTACATTACTGTAACTGAAATTCAAATACTGGAATACATCCATAAGGATTTTGTGAGATCTCTTTTTTTTCTTAAATGCATATTTAACTTATTTTAAACACACAGTAACATATAAGTTAGTTACGGTAATACTTCACGTATGAGTAATTAAAATCAAAAATATGAAATGTTGTGTATTGGTGTTTTAAATCATGGTTTCAGTTGTAAATTGTGACTGAAGTGAAAATCTTGTCTTTATTATGATTAATGAATAAAAGAAATGTGTTTGGCTGGTAGTTGAGAAATTTATTAGTAATAAAAATATATAGTTGTGAGTGAAAAGTCGTTCTTTTGTGAGTCAAAAGGTGGTATTTAGAAAAAGTATTTGAAATTTTTTGATTTTCTGAATGTTTGTATGAGCTTTCTCGAAATACACCGACTGAACAAATGCTGTTACCATGTACATGACAGCCACTGAGCAGACCGTTACCATGAGAGTTGCACAACCACTAGCACCTCTGGTTAAACTGTCCTATGTTAATTATACCCTACTTTAGGTTTTCTAGCAACAGAGTTTTTTAGAACTTAAAGTGGCAGCTTTCATGTTACAGGTCTGTATTCCTAACTGCTTAACTGATGGGGTGCTCTGCTGCTGTTTCCCCCCTGCAGAATGAGTCTTCTTCGTCACAACAGCTCTTTGTCAAAACAGAAGAACGAGATGGTCTCCATGCACCAGCGTCTGCAGGCCAAGCTGGACTTCTTCACAACCAGCCTGCACATTGACATGGACAAATACCAGGAGCAGAGGACCACAGGCATCGGTCTGTTGCAGGGCACATTTCCACAGCATCCCTTTGAGCTCATCCCTTTGTAGTACTGCTACATATTAATGATTGCACGAACATATTTGGTGTAATGTAGCATCCTTCAGTGACCTGTCACTCATTTCTGTAGCTTCTGAAAAAATGCTGAGTGTCTGGAGGGAGATGGAGGATACTGCAGTCACCTGTGCACAGGTGGGTCTGAGACATGTACGCCAACCCTGTTCCTACATTCTGCCTTGTTTGTACTACTTATGGTATAAAAAAACAAAAAAGATGTTACCGTATTCCACCAGTTAAACACTCAAATTCACATGAGGTAAACACATGCCTGAGCCCTGAGAACAAATGAAAGGGAGGTTGCTTCTCCATAGCTGGTGGAGTCCTGTGTGTTTCAGGCCGAGGAGGTGAACAGTCTGGATGAAGAGATGATGTCGCTTCAGACAAACATTGTAGACCTCCAGAGGCAGCCATGGAGGTCGGGGGAGGCCCTAGATTCTCTGTAAGGCTTGTGGACTGAGGCGCATAGTATTATAGGGCCATGTATGGATGGGCTACAACGCTCAGAACATGTGCACTAGATATCGTGTGTGTGTGTGTAGTGTGTGTAGTGTGTATGTACTTTTTTATTTTGTTGAATATGTCCACACAGAAATATGGAATCCTTGAAAACACTCGTATTACACTTACAAAATGTCTTTTTTCATCACTTTCCTGGTGTGTTTTTCATTGCTTTTAAATTGTGCAGTAGACAGCTGTGGTTTATAGACATGTTCACTGTTTTTGCTTTTCAGTGAAGGAAAAGCGATGGAGCTGTTCCGCAGGTTGAGAGAGAAGCCCAGAGGTGTGTGTACGTGTGTGTGTGTGTGTGTGTGTGTGTGTTTGACATCTGTATGACACTGCCGTGTCTTTGAGAGGTGCTGATGGGCTGACTCCTGCCTTTTTCCCCCTTCAGAGCAGCGCTGTCCTGGCGACTGCCAGGATGTTGTGCGTTTGGTGGTACAAGCCGTGCAGTTCTATGAAAAGAAACTGCGGGACTTTTACACGCACCTGAGGTGGGTGGCCGCTCGCACGTGTGTGAACCTGGTTGAATTTACACACAGTGCTTCTGTACCCCTCTGTAGTTTTGTGCAGCAAGCAGCGAGTTTCTCTTTGTGCCATGCTCCTTGCCCACAGTAAGACAGTGGTGTGTCGCCAGCGTGTTATGGACCTGCTGCCCCGTGTGGAGAAGCTGGTGAGCAGGATGGCCGACAGGGAGCAAACCCTAATGGCTCTGCAGGAGAAGAGGCAAAGGGAGCTGTGGCACTTACTCAGAGTGGCCTGTGTGAGTGTGTCTCTCTCTCACACACATGCTTAGGCACACAGAGACGCAGTCAGACCCACATGCATACGCTCACACGCACTCTCAGACACACACAAACGCACGTGCACACACGATCACATGCCGCACGCAGTCAGACATGCACCCTCAGGCACAAACAGACACAGTCAGACCCACACACACGCTGTTACACATGCTCACACTCACACATGCACTCTCAGACACACACACACACACACACACACACAGCTCTTTATGAAAAACAAACAGTGAAAGCACCAAAAACTGGCTGCTTAGTTGTCAGCCTGTAAACAAATATCACAACCTTTTGCAAATGTTTGTCTCTGCAGATTTTCTGCTCTGTTCCACTGCTTCCTGTAAATGTTTAATTAAAAAACAAATTACAATGCTGAGTTATAAATTTCTATAATTAACAAAAAATTTCAGATAAAAAGACAGCTTTCAGTTAAAATAATATAATGATTGTCTCTTGTTTTATGTAAAACAGAGTAAAGTGCGCAGCCCTGTGAGTGGCAGTCCTGATGGTGGGCGGGCTTCCTCTTCTGTCCAATCGCTCCTGGCCTCTAGGCAGCCTCATCCCTCCAGTCTAGACCTCAACCAATCACGGTGAGCAACTCCACAGTCTCTTTAAACACCATAATGTTATTACTACATACCACATGATGCCTTGACATCTGTGAGTGATATAGGTACACTCTTGGATCCAATCCACAAAGTGTTAACAAACTAACTAATGTTTGTTAGTATAGGGCTTAGATGGGCAATTTTGGTGTCATTTTTTTGTGCGGTGTTCTATGCAGAGAGGATTCACTTCAGGTGATCGAGGACAGCAGGATATTCGAGAGCCGTCTGCAGAGCTTGGTGCAGGATGCCATCCAAGAAACAGAGGCGGACATGGAGGTAGACTTAACAGTGTTTAGAGGCCCAATGCCACCTTTATCTGTCCCCATGTTATAAACACATAACAGTTACTGGAACACATATTTGGCTCACTGTAGCAGGCAGTGGGTCATGATTGGCTGGACTTGTTGTGAAACCCGGTTCCCACATGAACACAGTTCAGAGCATGGCACAGAAATAGTCAGTTGGAAGGGCATACAAGCACAGAAAGTATACAAGCAAAATGTCAGGCTGGAAGTTTCACAGAAATTTTTAACTAGCTGAGACTTACACATAATTTACCTCACCACCCCCATCTTCATTTGCCAGTTTCTGCTTTCACACCACTTCCTTCAGTATACATCTACCTCCACATGCCTACAGCAAAGAGTGTGAAAGGGCACATGTAAACCATTACACCATAATTTCCACAGACCTGTGAGGTCATGCTGAACTAGTTCTCACAAAAGATATTTAAAGTACTGAGGCAAAAATAGCTCTGTCAACATGCTTCTGTTTTATTGTCCTTCAGATCTTTTCTTTTCATTAGTTTAGTAGATTATCACGATAAAAATGGTATTTAATTCACACACCAGTTGTACTTTTTCTTGAACTTTGAACATGTTCTCCTCACTAGCTTCTAAGAGACTGGCACTGGCTTGATGGAACAAAGGATCTCTCCTGACACTTGGAGGATCAGGGCAGAGAAGGATAGGAGGTTCAATTTTGCAGTCTGCTGAGAACATGCTGTCCTTCCCTGAAGATACTGTCACACTGATTGGCTCTCTTCTGCCACCATGTGGATGGACTGTATTATTACAGGCTCAAGTGGAGATGCTATGTGAATTATATTTTCTTAAGATGTAAATTTCATGTTTATTTTATCATGTTTAAGCACGATTTTAAAATAGTGTTTGTGAATTCCACTCCCTTATGTTATGGCAATAGTCTGATTCATCACATTCATGATCAGGTTCAATCTGCTGTGAAAATGAAACATCTGATATTGGGGTGGTGTAAATATCATAAAAAACAAATTACACCAGTTTAACTAAAGCATCTTTAAAACCCTGATAATACAGATAAGTAATAGTGTTGTATTAAAGACAACTCAAGGATACGGAAAAATTATTCCAGCTCTGGGAAAAAACTGAAATGATAATGTATATAGATGTAGACAGGGAGTAGTAAATTTTAGATCCAGATTGTAATCCAATGTTTAAGGTGCACCAGTGAATGTGATCCAAGAGGTGCACAGTTGTCTGCAATGTGAGTCAGGGCAGAGGTCCAGCCTGAGGAGGTTAGGACTGAGGGCTTTCCTGAAAACACCAGGGACTCCTTCACCCTTGAAGCTGACGGAAACTTTGCACCATTAAACTCTTCAGTGAAAGACGAGTAATGGTCATGTTTGGAAGAAATAATGCAAGATTTCCAGTCTTAAACTGAGAAATTTAAATATAGAATGCTGTACACAGACTAGCCTCTACTGATTAGCCATGAAAACAGCATTCCTCACTTTTTAAACTTCAACTCTTTTCGTACAAATTAGTGATCACCACTGAACTTAATTCTTTTCCGTTACCTTTCAGTGAACAGAAAGATGCAATGACTGTTCTGTATATACAAGTTTATACATTCATGTTGGAGTGTCTAAATGTTTTATATTAAATGCATACAAATAAATGAAATGTAAATAAAGTTCATCCAACATATTGTGCTGTTACCAGTCTATAGTGAAACTTGCCAGATCTTCCAGTTTATACATTACACAGTACTGAACTTACCAATTTACAATGTATTTAAGACTAATGCTTTTTTGACTCTTCAGTTCTTTATATCAATAGGGTTGCATCCATCTCACATTCATTCACTGATAACTGTATGCTTTGCTGTTTGATCATTAATCCCTTTAACAGCACAGTGGTTTTCACAAAGTAAATATTTCTTGAATTTTGTAAAGCTCCCATTTGGCCTTGTATGGTCTTTGGGTCAATATAGTATACATGTATAACATAATCAGATAGATGGATAAAGCAAGTTTCAATTACTTTGAATGAAATCTGTAGGTTCTGTATTGTACATATTCAACAGAAGACAGACTGACAGTCAGGCTGAAACACAAATGAACATGACAGTTCTGGTAGTTGAACTTCCATTCATCTGAGAAGTGAAGTGTACTTCAAGTTTGTTTATTTCTCATTCTGGTTCAAGGTATCACCCAACACAACACAATCACTGAGTGAGAGAATTGGGTAAAAAAAAAAAAATCATACCAAATGTTAAAAAACACTACTTGCAACCATAGAAAAGGTACAGAACATGTGACGTGTACAAGAGCTGTTTGACTTGGGTACTGCATGGCTGGTGTCTGCAGGGTTTGTTACAAAATCAGCTGTCTGATTCATGTCTGACCTCCTGCTGAGCCTGTGTTCTACAGAGAACCAGGTCTTCAGACCAGCAGCCTTCCAACACTGAACAAGAATAATTACACACGGGGGAAAAAAGATGGCTACATGTCTGTATAAGTGACCTTGGTCTGATGAAGGGACATCTGGACACTACAGTAAACAGGTGTATATAACATTAGGCTCACTGACGGCAAGCCACAGGACTAGGGATCTGTTCACTATCTGTACACCCTGGAGTTAGCCACACCCAGCTAATCTCTTATTCTGCAAAATTTTACTCTGACATTACTTGCATTAGAGGTGTTTGTCTTGTGTGCAAAAAAAGCTTTAAATAAATGAAAATTAATCTTCTTGGCAATTAGTTTTAATTGTATGCTGGAATTGTGATAAACAGGGCCCAAGGTGTGGAGTGCACATCACCATTAGCATGGTCAAATAGAAACACTAGCTGTAAACTGCACTTCGGCTGCAAGCTTAAACCAAGTAATATGCAATCTTTTTCACAAATGAAGATATGTTCCCATACAAACACCAATCCATTGGACAGTACTCACTGTGGAAATGGAAACAACCAACAACTGTTTCACATGATCATTTGAATACAGTATATCCACCGCCAGCTTAACAGTGCAAACTGTATACCAACAAAAATGACATTACTACAAATGCAATGAACTGGACATAAAATTTTAAATGTAGACAATATGCCATTTTTCAAATGGCAAAGGTGATCTAAAGGGCAGGATTTTGGGTAGGATTAAGGCTGAAACAGTATGCACATGTTCCTGCGTGTGTGTGTGTGTGTGTGTGTGTGAGGACGGGACATTTTCCAGGTGCTTCTTGCAGGGCTCATTTCCCAGATCTCCTCTCCTGGACGTGATCTCTTTTATGCCTCCAACTCAAAGCCCATTCCAACCTTGTGTCCCCCAGCACTGAAGTTCTTGCCGTCGACCAATGCAGACAGAGTGACCTTCACACCTACGGAGAGAGATGCGTGCTGATGTCAGGTGCACGTTTGACCTTAGCACAGACACTCACCGAGCATCGCTTTGCTTATCTAATCTTTAACATCCAGTGAACAAATTACCTGACATGTAACTTCACCTATAGAGATGCTGAATTTCTCCTCTATAAACCTCTTTACAGTTACATTTTTTCCAAAAACAATGACTAGATACATTTATAAGAGGAGATAAAAAAAAAAAACAGAATTATTAATGTTTTCTGCCACACATTAATGCAGCAGAATGTCTAAGGTAATGACCTCTTTCCAACACCTCAAAATGACACAGCACATACACTGTAAACAGAGTTATACTGCGTTGTTTCTGTAGTACATTCAATGATTACCTGGTCGCAGTGTGTGTGTGTAGCCCACTCCAATCAGACTAGCATTGTTGACTTTGGCCTTAAGGAAGTGACAGAAAGAGAGAAAGTCATTAGCAGGTTGTCGTTAACTTACGACCAATGCAACTTGTGACTGAGCGACTTTACGACCACAACTGTGACTGGTATGTCGGTGAGTTTTGCTGGCCGTACGAGCATACAACAGTTTCGCCCAGCTCCCAGTAACACCAGCAGTTCCGCATGCAAAGCGCAGTGTAAGCTCAGACTCGGTACAGCGCACTTCCTCTGTGTTCATATTCTGTGTTCACAACTAACGCATTATCAGAAGGTTTGTCTCTACTGAATAAAGTTCTTGCACATTTTGAAGGAATGGACCGAAACATTGAACAATTTGCAAGGATTAAACAGATGGCACATGATGCGTTTGTCTGTATCGTGAAATGTACGAGGAGAAAAAGAAACAGTTCAGACAAAGCTCACCATGTTGAGCGCTGCCCAGTTGCAATTATTACACCAATTGTACTGTAGTACGCAGTGTTTTGCATTATTACACCAATTGTACTGTAGTACGCAGTGTTTTGCATTATTATACCAATTGTACTGTAGTACGCAGTGTTTTGCATTATTAAACTAAGTGTACTTTAGTATACAGTGTTTGACTAAAACCTGACGAACGCAGCCCCAGCTGACGACATCAGATGTTATTACACAGTTTAATATGTGTAAGGTAATTTTTGCATAGGCCGACTTACGACCAAATGGAGTTACGACTGGTCGGTCGATACCAATCATGGTTTAAGTCGACGACAACCTGTATACTGTTATCTGCTTCAAGAACACAGCCAATAGAAGTATAAATTGGGGGGGACAATTTGCAGAAAGCCTTCTTTAATAAAAAGAAAAAGCATTAAAAAAAATTTAAAAAAGTATTAAGCCTTCTTTTAATACTTTTTCAATAGATACAACTTTGGGGATGAATTAAGACGAGACATTTTACTGAAGTCAGAGCCATGTACTCACAGAAATGGAGGAGTGTTTGTCCAGCTGATACTTGGCTGCAATGCCAAAGCGTGTGTTGTTGCTGCCTGCTGTCCAGGCCAGGTTCACAGCCGTCTCCAGCTGCCCGTTTACCTTCTGATAAATGGAGCCACCGAACTCCGTTCCATCATTCCTGAAAACCAGCCACAAGGGTAAAATCAAGACCCTGATTTTCCTCCTCAGTGTGTGTGTGTGTGCGTCAGGTAGCACACTGCTTGCTGACCCAGCTGCTGGAGCACCTACTCACACGTTGGTGTGTAACTGGAAGTCCCCAGCCTTGTAGCCTAGTGCAAAGTTATTCTGCACCAGCTTAGACTTGGCTGTGTCAAAGGCCATGTGGTAGCCGGCGAGCCAGCCCTCGTAACCCAGCACAGCGGCTGTGTGCACGGTGGGACCAGCGAAGTCGAAGTCGATGTCGCAGCCCAGGTTAACATAGTCACGTTTGTATCCCGTCTTCAACTTTCCACTCTTTTTGCTGTAAGCAAACACGTCTACTAGATCAGTTTTAGTGCAGGACTGAAATGTGACCTCTTAAAGAACCAAGTTTTTAAACATACAGTTTATATATACCCCATGTTTATTAATGCTGATGTAAGCTCTAGTTGGCTCTTAAGCTTCAACACCGAATGTTTTAAAAAGTAAATAAAATAAGTAAATATAATTGAATAATACATATTTTAAATGCAGGGGAATATTGTTGTGTGTTCTGAGAAAACACCTACCCCGTGTTTGGCACAAATGAGGTGTCAAATGTTAGCTTCAGACCTTGAGCCAGCTGCAAAAGAAAGGCAATTCTTCCTTTAGCTCATACATACCTTCTCACACACACAGGTCTACAGAAAATCAATACATTTAAAATGAATAAAACATTTTTCAATAGATTACAACATAGTACACACTGTATTTGTCAAGTTTAACTACTAGCCAATTTTTTTTTTAGACCAAGGTCAAAACTAAAATCCTACTTTACTTGATACATGGTTTTCAAGTACAAAGTAATCTCAAATGAAAACATTCTAAAAAATTAATCTATTTACTACACTATTTCAAAAAAAATTGCATTATGTTGCAAGAGAGCTGTAATTTAAACAATAGTAGTACTTTCACGTTCACATTTTAGCTAAAAGTAATAAATTACAAACTTATGGTCATACTTGTATTTTCATTTACTCAGCAAAAAGCAACTGGTTGCAAAAGCTTGTTGCAATATGAAAATTGCTGTTTCAACTCATCTCAGTAGTGCTAGGGTTCTATGCCTTTAGTAATAAAATCTGGAAACTTACACTTCAAATGCATTCCAACAGGCCCCCAAAAGCCTGTCACTATCACTGTGCACATTTTAGCAACCTACAGCTACAACCATCTATAGCCAAGACAAAGTCCACCACCTTTCCACTAGACTCTGTTCCAACCCAACTACTGAAAGACTCACTTGCAGTACTAGTGAGACGTTGAGTTAACATGATAAGCACGTCCCTGGATCCAGGTCTTGTACCCGACCAGTTTAAAGCAGCAGCTCTTAGGCCACTTAAAAGCTTCATTCTGATTGAAACTTTGCATTTCTGGTTAAGATTCTTGAGAAAATAGTCACAAAACACCTTAGTTCAAATTTGGATAAAATTTACTAGAAGAATGTCCTAGATTTCAGTTCAGAGGTATACTCTGTTCACCAAGGTCCCTGCACATGGATCTCCTTGGAGCTAGAATGTTCAAGTACAGGGTTTCTACATTATGCAACAGGATACCAAATCAGTCTCAGTATTTAGAGACCAACTAAACGCCCGTGTACAGTACGTACTTTAGGCAGCCCACTAGCAGTGACGCTGCTGGTGCTGCTGTATATGCCCACGTGTTCTGTGACAGCCAGTTTTAGTCTCTACTTTCGTACTCAGCCCTCTTTAACATTCTCCTCCCTACATGTCCAGTTACTGCCTGGTGTGGACATGCTACCGTTTTGAATACACGACAGTCATGGACAAGATGAGCACTCATTCAGGATCAATAAAAAAAAAAAAAAAAAAAGGTAAGAGGCCAAAATGTTCCAAGTAAAACTGGAAATCCTGCAAATGAATTTTACCAGCTCCAGCACTGCCATTCAACAGAACACACTGAATGCTAAATCTTAATCACAAACAGCAGGAATGTCAAAAATTTCAAACCCGTCTCCTGGAGCTGTGATAATAGAACGCTGTTATTATGTTCACAAGATTTAAGATTTTCATTTTTTTGTGCAATTTATCAATTACATTCTGTTTTTTCCTCCTCTGTTGTTACCTGGCTTTAACCTTACCTATGGTATACACATGTTCTTACAAAGTGTCTTGGGGCAATTCTTGTGAAAGGCCAAATATATTAATAAACTTGAATTTAAATGAATGACGGCTACGTGCTTAACCTGACTCATACAACGGCCAAACTATACGCCTATAAGCCACATTTTTCAGTACACAAGTTAAACTGCAAAATGATGACAATTAAATACTTCATAGCTCAAAACACTACCTTGAGTTACCATTAGGCTGTAAGTCATAGTGGCGTAGATGAGACAGGGCTGTTGGACTCTGACCTGATCTTCCAGGGTGATCTCAGTAGCCAAGGTATTGTCCGTGTTCCACTTCTGGCTGAAAGTCAGGCCCAGATCCTTCAGCTTGTACTTGGTCTCCAGGTTACCGCTGGCCTTGCCTGTGTCTGTGTTACTGGAGCCCGACGTGGTAAACTCCTGCACAGGGAGCAGAGGAGAGGGGCAAAGGCAGAAGCGAGGAGCAGAGGGGTAGCAGGGGGAGGTACGTGTGGAGGTGCAGAAGTCAGTCAGGGAAAAAAGATGAGCAGTAGGGTTAAGGGATGAAAAGTTGGGTACACATAAAGGTAGAAGGGAGAAGGCAATAAGAATAGGGAAGATGGAAGCAAAACAGAAAAACAACTGGATTAAGAAGAGCAATTAGCCCATCAGTGCTGGTATACATGAGAACAGCCACACAGGAAGCCAGAAAAGAGTCTGAAAAATGTTCCTATCTTGGCGTTTAGGATACACTGGTTATTACTTAGCCTTTAATTTGGGAGTCAATCAAGGCAAAGCAAGTCATTTTCTCTACAACTATAAAAGTCCAGTGCTTCAGGACAAGGTCTGGGCATATCAGGAATGTACCCTACAGTAGACAGCAACTGCCCCCTTCTTACAGTAAGATACAGATCAATTTTACAAAAACAATTCCAGCATAAATCCAGCAGCACTAAATTACAGGAGCACAGTAAAGTGCATGTCAGGATATTACTGTTAAAGCTGCAAGGGGGATTCCCCGCCTGAGCCACATGTACACACCCTTACCATCTGACAATGCATCCATACAGACAGCAGAGGGAGGAAAAGAAAGGAAAATTAGGAGAGAATAGCACCACACACCAGTCTACATGCCTGTCATTTCAGAAAATTGACAGAGAAACTTCCACAGTTTAACAGCCCTCTTCCTCTAATCCCAGCCCTCTAGTAGCGACTTGAACAATTTTTTTTTTTTTTTTTTCCTGAGAGTTTGATCATCTAAAACCTTGGTTTTCAACCTTTTTTAACCCACGTCCCAAATTAACCAATCATGATTTACCGGCATCCCACCTGATCCATGCAAAGCAACAAATTGACACATACACACTGGCCACTGGCCAATAATCCCCAAAAACTGTGAGGGACTTGAGCATTTCTCGTGTCCCACAGAAAATTGGGAAATGTCCCACAGGTTGAAAACCCAGGATCTAAAAATACTATGCAAATGGTAAGTACACAAAGGTAAAACAATGCAAACATCAATTCAAGAAAAACTCACAAAACCAATCTTAACCAGTAGATTATCACTTGTTGTAGGGAGAACTTGCAAGTTGTTCTTAGGGTTCGATCTGCTATTATGCATCAGCTGCGCTCCCTAAACAGCAACTATACAGCAACTACCCATAACCTGTATGTCACAGCACAGATGCTGTGTGTTAGAAATACACCTTACAAAGTTATTCATGTCACATGAAAAACAACACAGGGAAGCCAAAGAAAACCCCTTCTTGCAGCTACAAACTGAAATGTTCTCAATACGTACACAGAACAGCTTGCTGTCAAGAGAAAAAGTTAACAAAAGTAAATGAAAGTAAATTTTGCTGAACATTGTCCAGACTAATTGCAACCTAGCCATGACTGAATAAATGTTTCTCTGCTAGGCACACAGACATCCTGTGAGTCAGGTGACCTTTGCTCTAAGATACAGTAAATATGTGAAGTTGTGCAGTGAGTTCAGAGGTAGAAAGACGCAGAGAGAGAGTTGTGGCAGGGCTCTGACAACCTCACACTGTAAGACACACTCACAACTCCATTCTGGGACTTGGTCTTCACATCCAGTTTGATGAGTCCAAATCCTTAAAGAGAGACAGAGGGAGAGGAATAAGTGAAGAGGAAGAAAAAGCCATCATTTCAAGGAGATAATCCATGTTCATGCATACATGTGGCTTGGTGCTGAGAATTTTAATTGTTCTCTGTATAAAGAAGAAATTTACCTTTCATGTGTAACTATGTAAAGACAGCCTACATAAATGAAGTCAGAACAGTCCGAAATAACAATTTTATACACTAAGAATTACAGAACTTTTACCAATGTCCTCAAACATCAAAATTTTACTTGAAAGTGTCTATGAAAGTTTGTTACATAATTTTAAATGTAAAACTATGTCTCAAGTCTTTTAAAAAAGTTGACTTTAGTGAGCACAGTTAAAATCCTCATATTTTAACTCACATGATGATGTCATACAATTTATCTGAAATGGTCCCCTGAGAATATATTAAAAAAAAAAAAAAATCCACCAGCTCACAGCATCATCATCTGCAGGTAGGAGCCCAACTGACAATGTAACACTGACAATGGTGAGCTGGACATGAGGTCAGACCCAGGGAGGCAGACTGCACTTCTGATAGAGGAGCCATCAGTGATGGAAAACAACTTCACTAAGCAGACAAATGAAACCTGGCCTTTGACGTAACAGTGGCTTGCCTGCAGGAGGCAGTATGGTCAGCTGATTGAAGCAAAGAATCTTATATGACTAAAAGTGGACACCAAAGTAATAAGCATAAAAATATTGTAACTGTCAGGCAGGAGTTACAAACAACGTAGCAGCACAACACGACTCTTGAAAGCTGAATGACTAGTAATGTCCTGGGCAGAACCTGGTGAACACAGTACCTCAGAGAGCATGTAACTCAAGAAACAGACAGAAAGATCAACTATATTCACTCTACACCACAACGTCAGGAACTAATGTGTGGGAATCCATCTCAAAGATGACAGTGAAAAGGATGAGAATATACCAGAAAAGGGTAACATTATGCAACTAGAAGTAACTCCACCTTTCCTTACCATAGCCCTTGCTGAAGATGTCCTTGGCAGCCTTGCCCAGGTCAGCATATGTTGGAGGAACAGCCATAATGTATCTTGCGTCTGTAGAGAAAGTACAGCAAGGTACAAAAAGAGTATTAAAACATACACTTTCACCCACATTGCCGCAATCCAGGAAACTAGTCACAGGCCCTGGCCAATCAGCTGGTTAAGTAGGACATCAGATATGGCATCACAAAGATGTACCGCTAACATAATGTAGCAGCCTGGTGGCTCAACGGGTAGGGCATCAAGCTGGGGTATGGAAGTCTCCCGGTTAAAATCCTTGACCAGCCACCAGGTATGTCCTCGAGTCTGACACTCTGTACTAGCTCCCCGGGCACCCCCCATGAGGATAGGTTAAATGCAAAGAACAAATTCCTTGTATGAATCCCACATACTTGGCTATAGACCTACTTCCCTTTCCCCCAATCATATATTAGTTCATAAAAAATTTATCATTCATCTTTACCATTTACTTAAAACCATTACAGCTACTTAGTACCTGAAAAAAACAGTTATTGGCTCTTTAGATTATGCCATTTTTCATTATGCAGATTCTGAACCATGGAAAGTATTATAGACAGCTTACTCCTTTTCTCATCATGTCTTCAGTGCATTTTTGTGTGTTAAGGTGACTTTACTGCACTCCATTTCTTGCTGAACATAGCATTTGCAAGTACTATCCAATTGGCTGACATGAATCCTTTGACATTCTGTGTCAGTCAAACCTTCTGGCTTGCTGTCTGTGTTCCACATGGATGTCTAACTAATTTTATCAATATACATTTTTCCCTTCACTTATTTTAACTTAGCTTCCACTTTCCATGGTATTACATGTATTACTTACTTGCTGTATTTACATGTATTAATTTAACTCTCCAGAGAAGAATGGCTCTATAATGGAGCCAACAGGGTGCAGACTGCGAAGGAGAAGGGCACGGGAACTTGGTCATCGTTACTCCAGACACAATTCATCCATATGAAAGGAGTCCTCTTTTAAAATTTCATTTCATTTAAAAGAGCAATCTCAGACATCTACCTGTTTTTGGAGTTAAACTTTGCCTTAAGCAGATACTGAAGCTTTTGGCAAACCCACTTTTGACACAGTTGAGAGCAGTCACTATGGCACTGCAGGTTCATTCCATATCACAAATCATACAAAACAAGAGAACAAACTTTATCTGCAGCCCTGTTATTACTTTACAGGAAATTCAAGATGATTTAGTTGCCAAGGGTGACAGCTGCTCTGCACCACCCAAAATTCTAACCCACACTACATTGTTTCCATACACTGAAAAAAGGTCTGTTGGGTTAACATTAACAAATGTATGTAGGATCCACATAATAATATTACATTTGCATTACATGATTGATTTACATTTCATCCACTTTATTGCGTAAAGGAAACAGTTTATTATGTGGAGCCGATGTACATAGTTATAAGAATCCAACAGAATTATTTTTCAGTATACCCTTTCATTCCACTGCTGCGAAGAGACTGGGAAAAACTGTTAAATGAGACCCCTCCCACTAATATTGTTGGAATGTTACGCAGAATCTGGGGAGACTCCAGGGACCCAGAAAAACTCTGAGCAGAGCTAGAGATCACCTGTGTCAGTCATTTGGCCTTCAAGTAGCAAGCACTATTATTAGACTGGACAAATATGATACAGAGCTTCAAGTGACAAGACAGTTATAAAACAAGCTGTTCTCACTTTGTTTTAAATGATCAAGTCAGCCTCACCTCAACCACTTCAAA
This sequence comes from Chitala chitala, assembly GCA_025773905.1. Taxonomy (NCBI): domain Eukaryota; kingdom Metazoa; phylum Chordata; class Actinopteri; order Osteoglossiformes; family Notopteridae; genus Chitala; species Chitala chitala. The sequence goes on from JABJVR010047648.1 coordinate 20,726, forward strand.
AATCTCAATATCACATAATGGGCACAAGAGAGTGTCTCCAAATTATCTAACCTAAACACTGCAACAAAGATGGAAGTAATTATTTCGTACTATTTGCAATCTTTTGTCTTCTACCAGGGAAAAAAAGCATTATAATGATTACAGTGCATTAAGGATGGGAGGACGTGCCACTACTACAACAGAAGACTAAAGCCAAAAGGCTCCAAACCTGCCACACCAGAGCTACGGACCAGTCAAGAAATTTAACAGCTCATAGTGCCAAGGCCAACTGTCCAGCTTTGCGAGCTAGTCGATCTCCAGCCATAACCCCAAGGGTGATGTCGCCATTCTCATACCCAACCCGCTATCATTCCCAGCGAAAGCCTATATCTAACACTGTTTGAGTCGATCACTCTGAATCGTTATATGGCAAGTGTGATACATTCATACTGTGGATGCATGTAAGTGCAAGATAAAGTGACTTTAACTTGCACAGTGAGTCTCGTGCTGTGTACTCTTACAATGCCCAGCTCTCCTAGTCAATGTAGACATCCGCCAGCGCAAGTTTATCGAAATTCCGGTAAATCCTATCTTTCGATCAGTATTAAACTACTTTATTTCCACAGGTGTACCTCAAGGTTAGCAAGCAACATCCTGCCTTGTAGTTAGCTATTCCTGATAAACCTTAAACCTTTCACAGAAAGCGCAAAGCATGAGCGTAAAAGCGGAGACCTGCCCACTGGCTACACTCGTATTATAAAATTCGTATTTTACATGTTCAGATCTGTTTAACATGCTTTAATAAAAATTAACTTGCATTTTCCAGGAATTAAATAAGGCATCTTCCCCAAAAGAACATCTTCGTTGAATGTGATTATAGTAACAAACAGCAATACAACAGAATTCACTAGCAACATGTGCATGACTGACAACAACATAGACATATACATTACAGATTACTTTCTTTTTTTCTCACTTTAGTTGTTATTCAATGTAGAAACGTGTACATGATGGGGGTGTGGCACACATCAGACAGCTGACAGGATGTCCCTTTTGTTTCACAATAAGCGCTACTAATAACTGTGCTACGTGACAAAGCCATGCTGCCGGGTCACTGCTGTTTCTCCAACACATCGTACAGAAAAGGTATAGGTATTTCATAAAATTAGTATCCTTTAATTACGGAGTAATAGGTAGAAAACTCAACAAGCCTTAAAACAGGCACCGATCCGCAATAAATGAGGTGCTAATATTAGTGCACGACACGCTGTGATGCAGTCAGATGCACTTAACAGGGACTCTAGCAGTCTTGCCATCATACACACATTATTCTGTTTAATAACGTGACTACGTTAATAATGCATGCTGTTAAAGTTCGTGTTTTGTTTTCAGATGTTCGACAAAAAAAATTCATACACGCCCTTTCCAAGCCTACACACTGCTGTCACAAACCAAGTGGAAAATTTCAGACTAGGACACAGCCAACCTTATCCAGGTTATTTTGTTAAGATGCCCTTTTAATTTTTTTAAACGACAAACTTCTTTCTATATATCAAAATGTAACACTCTTCTTATCCAGAGAATCCGTCCTCTAGTCTTCACTTTCTACTGTTAACAGGGCCTCCATACAGTCCGCAGAAGGACGACCGGTCTGACATGCACTTTCAGCCATCTACCGAACTGTGTTATAATCCATAGTCCCCTTTGGCTGTATAGCTGCGACACCCATTCATAAATAACGCTGTGCATTTCCATGTCTTCGGATATTCGGTGCAGGTTAACACGTTCTTACCGTTCGGCTGCTGCGGTGAATGCGGCGATTACAGGAGCTCTGCGTGTCGCGCAATAGGGCACGGTGAAGGAGAAACAGCGCTGACAACTGCGCATGCGCTTCCACCCGCGCCAGGGTTCAAGGGCACCGCGTGGTGTCATGTGACATGGGATAAGCGCACATGGACGTGCTGCAACTGTTGAAGCTTACGTTGACAAATTATGTATTTGTATATTTAATGTATTATGTAGAAGGAAATCGTGTTTAAAATTTGAGATTTAAAAACAATAGTGTATGTGACCTACGGGTTCGTTGAATTGCTTTGAAAAAACTGCGTCTTCATGTTTTCACTTTCGCATACCTAAAACCGTGGTTTATGGAGACGGAGGACAATTTACGTGCAGATTTGTTAAATTATTTAATCCCAAAAGACATACATAATTAAAAATACATTAATACACGTTAACGCTAAATTAATTATTAAACCAAGATTAACCGTTTGCTTCTTTAGCTGGATGTACACATTAAGCAAAGAAATGCTTATTTTACAAAAAAACACCGTGGAAGTGCTGATAAAACAACCGCACTGTTAATTTAGTTACTGTGCTAGTACAGTAATATGGAATGTTACAAAGTTTCTGTCTGGGCCTTCTGAAATTAGTATCTTGGACTTTTTAATGCATACGTTATTTATTTATTTTTTTTACCATTTTAATTTAACAGCCCCAAAGACTACATTTTGCTGTCAGCTGCTTTTGGGTGGGCTGTGAGGCTTTCTACACTATTTTCATTTTGAGACATTTGAAAGGTGCTTTCCAGCAACTTGTTGTGAAAGGTGCTGTATTGAATTGAATAGATGTTGAAGTTTTGGTAATTTTTGGGTGGAGGTGAGTCTCTTGATACTCAGACTCCTGAAGACTCATACTCAAAATGAGCAGGACAGGGTGTTGTGGCTGTCTCAGGTGTGGGGGAGTAGGTGTTAAGGATGGTGCTTGCCAATACCAGACAATGAAAACTCTTGAATATAGCCACTGGCTTCCCAAACACAACCTAAGCCCGCAAAGCTAAGGCTTGTTTAAAGGTGGATGGAGAATCTGAGAGTTGCAATTTTAATGTCAACATGACCATATAAACACATAGTGAGAGAAGGTAGTGTATGTGTAGCATGTCAAACATTTAACACACTGTAACAATCATTATAGTAAATTTATTGAGGCAGCAGATAGAAACATAGAGTTAGGTGTCAAAAGTTTCAAATGCATTGCCTCAGGGGTGTTACTACTTAAAAAAATGGTGGCTAGGTGGCTCAATGGGTAGAACATCAGGCTGGGATGCAGAAGTCTCCTGGTTTGAATCCCAGCCCAGCCACCTAGTGTGTCCTTGAGCAAGACACCCTGCACTAGCTCATTGTAACAGATATGAAATGTCTCTTTGGATAAAAGCATCTGCTAAATGACTAACTATAAAACCTTCATAATGGCTGTCACCAGAAATTGCACTGCCAAGCCTATTGTAACACAAAGTGTGACCCTGATGCAGGCCTTACACTTAGAATTAGCGATAGGATGCTTGATGCTGATGCTGCAAACCATGTATCGAGTATGAAAGGCAGTTTGAGATGAAGCCCCTATTTGAGGCTTGGAACGTTCTCTGGTATCAATGACAAACAAGGCATCACTCCCCACAGAGACACGCTATTGGTTTGTTAGGAGTTTTGAGTTTTAGATATACTGTACCGTGTGTTGTATTTCAGTGATGCAAAGTACTTCCTCAGTTTTCATTTGGGCAGTTAATTGTTGACATTGTGCTGAGTAATAACTGATAGTCTGGGATCGAGCCAGTTCCAAAAAGAATACGTTTGCCTGTATGCTGACGTTTTGCCACGGTATCAACTAATAAAAACGGAAATATAATTTATAAACCTGTTGTGTTGACATTATAATATTTATGCTATGATACAAATTAGCTGGTTATTTCTGACTTGATGACATAACTTGATATTTCACAATAAATTTTCTGTTTTTTCAAAGGCAGGAAAAAGCCTGAACACAAACAACTTGCTCCGTATTAAAAATCATTAAGGTATGTAAGCGTGCCGTAAATAGGCACGCTTACATACACAGAGCAAACGTGGGGATGAAAGAAAGGCAGCATTCACATGGCACCAAACGTGGAAATGAAAAACCTTAACAGATAATCAGGCAGAACTGTGGGGCTCCTAATTTTTCCTTACTGTCATACGTCATCAACTATTTGAAATTGGAAAACAATACTTATAGCAAAGTGGTATCATTGCTAATATTTTATTGATGTTATTTTCTTAATGTCGTGTTTTGGTTTTATCGATGGCCAAATCTCCATTGAGTTGTATTCATGTATTAATTCTGTCGCACTTTAATTTGGCAATTTTAGTAATTTGGACAAAATGTTAAAGTCACCCTCATAACTGAGGACGTATCCCTCAAAAATAATTTGTAACCCTTCTTTTCAGACTTTGATGTTTCGATAAAGAATATTTTTGGCAATCTTAGCAATGTCGCTCAGAAAAAATATTAGAGTGACGCAATGAAATCCATAATTGAAACTCGTCAGAGACACAAAATATAATAAACATCTCTACCACTGGGAAGCGTCAGTACTTAAAAAAGCATAATTTGGCCATCACTACTACGAACTTAAGGCTAGTGCAACGTAAAACCCGTTGGAGGTTTGCATTACCAGTTATACTCCACACAAGATCTTACAGCTGATATACTGTACATCTGTTTTACGCCTGATTTGTAACAGCGTCGCGCCGTCGTTGCTGATTGGCTTGTTCTGACGCATGGGCAGCTGGAGTCCGTTCGTGTTAAACAGTTACTGATAGTCCGTCTGTGGTTGGACATTGTTTACGTTTGTTGGTCTAGTGAAGTCTACAAATACGTATACACGGGTATGTAGAGTGTTACTCCAATATTTAACGTCAGTTTCAACGTTTTCGTAATGTCAGTGACAGTTCCTTTCGTTAACCAGTTGTTTTACCCACCTAGATTTTTGTTGTTTTTTTTCTGGTTGTCATGGATTCGCCGTTCAAGCATATAGTTGTCTCCATTTCATATAAATATTATTGTAATAAGGATTTAACTACAATGCTAGAAAAAGAGCAATACAACACAGCAATGAAGCCAACTACCAGCCGTTGAGTAAAACGTGTTTACGTAATGCATTGGCTTGTTCTTGGTTAACCGCTGTTTTATTGTAAAGCATAATCAGGATTGCGATTTTGAATTATAATTGTGAATTTATCGCCATCGGTTATCTTTATTGACTCGAGAAGATGCGCAGTTAATGTACTTAATCTCACCTAGTTCACCAGCCATGTAGCAGGCCCAGTGATTCTTTTGTGTACCTGCAAAAATTAAATGACATTACTGGGTATAGTGTCTCTACTGTAGACTTTGTGGAATGTAAATCCAACAACATTTCTTTCTGCATTGATCCTATATGTTCTCTCGGTACTAGAGTGCTTGCTCATGACCTTGTACATCATTGGGGTACAATTCAGGAGAGGAATTTCCATTGAACATTGCTCACATGAAGTATTTTAAAGTAATCCAAAAATGGCATTTCATGTCAGTTATGGTATTCGTAAAACACCTGAACATTTATGAAGTGATTGATAGAACAGAATGAGATGCAAGCTTGACCTCAAGAAAGGCATGGGGTGTTTGATGCATCCTGGTCTTTGCATGCAGGTTGCATCTAAGTATGTAAGCTTCCTCCCACAGTAAAAAGGCAGCTCATGTGAATTTGCCATACACTTGTTCTGTGACTGTGAGGAAATATTTTAATATTTTTAAAATGTGATTAATTGGAGTTTCTTTAAGAGCACATCACTGATTCATGACCTGTTTAATTCAGGGATACTGTTTAGTTGTATTGAACATCGGTGTATAAATGAATCTCTACAACATTATTGGCTAAGTTGTGTGCATCCTATTGCAGTTCATAATGTGTGAGGGTCCGTCTTTGATATCTGGACCCATCCCTCCAGATCCCACCCTCTTTCCTGAGTACTACAAACAACCTGCTTCTGGTAAGATGTGTTAAAAAGTAATGATAAAAAACACAACACTGATTCCTTGACTAGGAAATGTACTACTGAATTATTCCATATTTTGATACCCTGGTTGAATTTGTGTACTTTATTCTCTAATCAGAATATAAACCCAGAAGACCTAATTGATTGGGATTATGCTGTCATCTGATTTAGGTTTAGTAAAACTCTCATTGGTAGATATGGAAAGGGAAACATTTTAAATTGCAGCATGTATAATGTGTCAGTTATCACATGATGTTTGTCAGAAGAATCTTAATTCCAAAGGTGAAATGTATTTGGCCGTGAAGTTCAGAAGCCCCTCCTCGAGCTGCCACCTTAAAGTGGTGGAGGGATTTGTGTGCCCAAATGACCCTGGGAGCTATGTTGTCGGGGGCTAAATGCCCCTGGTAGGGTCACCCAAGGCAAACAG